>JAQIXG010002719.1:0-16837 GCA_034700105.1 Oconnorella tubifera | reverse complement strand
AGATATAGTAAACAAAGGATGTAATAATTACTAAAATCAATATACGAGCAATCACAGTCATTTAATTGCTGCAGATTTGGATTATAGCAAAAGCCGTTAAGTAAATGGTCATTTATTTTCCACAATAATTACAAGAATAATACTTTATATAAATTTGTAATAAAATCAGTGTTTGACAAAGGTTTAACAGTGTTTAACAAACTACAATACGCTCCTTGCATGTTGACCCATGATAGTGTTTACACTTGCCACATGGATACAAAATAAAACTAAGTAATAACAAAAAGGAAGAAAAATGAAAACAATAAATAACAAAAACACTCGTGAAATGAAGGAAGAAAATGAAGAAAAAAAGGAAATAGTAAAAGTATTGAAAAATGAAAGGAAATAAAATAAATTAAAGAAAATCTTTAAAAAATTACAGAAATTAATTTAAAATAAAAACGTATTTAAAGATAAAGAAATATAGAATGAAGCAACAAAACACTAACTCTCTAAGGCTGTTTAAAAAAGTGGCAGGGTATTTTTTGAGACGAATCGTCCGCGAGACGAAATGTCCGGGGACGAATCGTCCGTGAGACGAATCGTCCGAGACGAACCGTCCGCGGACGAACTGTCCGGGGACGAATCGTCTGGACACCTTTCTAATGTATGCAGAATTTTTTCTGGGTATTTACTAATGTAAACTTATGTAAATATCTCTTAGGTATCTAACTAACTCTTTTATGAAACATTCAAAGACGGTTCACAAAAATCTTTCAGTTATTCATAAATATTCCGAGCTAAAATTCATTTGTATTGTTTTTTTGATAATTGACTTTTGATATATATTATGTTAAATCTTAGTGGATTCATTGATTTTAATTAATTAATTTGTGTATTTCTTTACTTTTGAAATTTTTGTACAATTTGTTCTCATTTTAACCTATATATTTGACAGGACATTCAGGAATCATTGAAAGACGAAGCTTCGTATTTACAAAAGAAATATCCTTCTCTCGCAAATCGCAATGGAAGTCCTTATCTTGCGAGAACTTTAAATAGGGTCAGTGTTTATAGTGAAAGTGTTTTGCAGTTAATTTTAAATTAAGGTGAATTGATTCACCAATTTTTACAGTTAAGATATGTAATTGAATTTTATAACTAATTAATGGAATAGTCCAGGGAGCTTCTTTAACTGTTTTTTTAACTATTTATTCAATTTTATTAATTAATTTATTAAATGCGCAAAGCGCACATTTATTGCAGCTATTTTATTGGACTATGTCATCGTCTTCTTATTATAATGGCATGCTATTCTAAAATATAACAGCATTTTGTGATTTAACAGAGTTTTAAGAATTTGGTACATATTTATAGAATTTGTACATATGCGGGAATCTGTACATGTATACATGTACAGATTCTATGCATATGTACCTTTCCTGGAATTGGCTATAATAAGTTAGTAATCTCTAGAAAGCTTTTATATTTGTATGAATATGAATAAGAACATATTATATATACAGGAGTGTGTCGATACTAAAGTTTAAATTGCCTTAAAAATTTAAAAAAAAATTATCGCGGTGGTTGGACAGATTGAGTAAGGAAATTAAAAACAGATTGAAAGACTTCAAAAGAATATTAAAGGGCAAGAAAGGAAAGAAAATGTAAGCATTAGGATCATGAATATGTAAAAATGAGTTTTAAGGGAAATTCACATTGTGTTTAAAGATATTGATGGAATAAGCAGTGACAACAGAAGTTAGTGTACATTACTCGATAATCTTTGTAGGTAGTTGTTATTCATCCCACATTGTCTATTATTCAAATTCTCAGTTAATACAATCAGTCTATATGTCTGATTGTAGCTCAGAGTTATTATTGTAAATATTGTTTTATGGCTGTTTTCATGTATTTTTATGTGTAGCTATTAATGCATCACATTCGTGACTGTTTGCCCGAGTTAAAGACTCGAGTCAATGTGATGGCGGCGCAGTTTCAACAACTTCTCAACTCATTTGGAGATGAAGTAGATGACAAGGTGAGACAAGTCATCAGAATTTAGTCTAAATTGAATATTGTATGCTGTGGATAATTAGTCGTCATTTCTTTATGTGTGCTATTGCCATACTGGCACTCTAGACAGCCTTGTGTTGTACATTTTGGTTAGCAAAACATGATGTAGGTTAAAGTATTTGAATCATGTGTTCTGGTATTGATCTCAAGGGTGCCACCAGGTGGATGAGGGAAGGTGACCAGAGCTGAACACCTAGCTACAAGGCGCTTTATTATCACACTTTCATTGTTATTTCAAATGAAAAATTATTGATTGTACTATGTTAAGAGTCGAGTGGTTTTATTATACAATTGCTGCGCAATATGTAGCCAGTGCACAATTGTCATTTAATATACTTTTTTGTGCTGATGTGACGTTAAGAGATAAAGTTTAACATTGTGAGTGTTTTGGGATATATGTTGATAGCAAGATGAGATTTATTGTCAATGGAACAATGAAATAGTAATATTATTATTTATGAATGTTGGATTCTATTTAAACTTATAATAAAAATCATAATTTGATTTATATTAACTTACAGTATGAGAATGACTTATTTATAAAATGATGTTTTGTTTGGGTTTTGCAGCCTCAACTTTTGCTACAGATAATAACAAAGTTTGCAGCGGCTTACTGCAGTACTATTGAAGGCACAGCTAAAAATATAGAAACAACAGAACTGTTAGTGTTGCGTTTACTACTTTGAACATCATTGTCATTATTTTAATAAAACTTCAAAGTTGGCGTAATATAATCAAAACACAATGAGTAACGAAGATGTTGTCTTATCCCATATGAGTCAAAGTTAGAAAATAATGATTTATTTAATACACAGTCATCAGTTGTTTTTATGACTTTTATATATTTATGATTATTAATGAAAAAGTAATGTAATTTATTGTCATATTTTAATAATGTCAAAATAATCATACTGGTTTTACATAGATAAGGTTCTCATTTTTTCAAAATGGAGAGTGTTTTCTTTATATTGACATTGATTTATTCATTCACACTGCTGTACCATTATAATCAGTAGTTTTATTTACACATTGAAATAATGTATATTTACTTTATAGATAGATTGGTAGAATTATTAAAATACTTATTAGGAATTGTCGTTAATGATATGATATTTATACTAGATCAAATCATATTTTATTTTGATTGTTTCTGCCTAAATATTATATATATCATATCCGAATAAATTGAAGAATTTTTTGTTGCTTTTTATAATTTGAATCTCATTGTTTAGATGTGGTGGTGCTAGGATATGTTATATTTTCCACGAAGCGTTTGGACGAACTCTAAAATCTGTCGATCCACTAGGTGGTTTAACTCAATTAGACATTCTGACTGCTATTAGAAACGCTACGGTATGTTAACTTTTAATTTAGCAATTAATGACAACAAATAGCATCGTCATTTGCTTTGTTCTAATGATGTTATAAAAATCTATTGCAGTGAAAATAATAGAAACTTTAGCAAATGTATTGTAATTAGCAATTCTAAAGTTACACATATCAAAGCATGTTGCCGAAGTGGAAGAGCAGGATCCTCGGAACTAACAGGTTCAGGATTTGATTCATATGAAAGTCGCTATATTGCAAACTTGCTGCTCTCGAAAGGGTGCATAATTGGGCAATTTTACTTGAGATATTATTAATACAATGCAATAATCCTAAACTAAATGATGTTAATCTTAAATGAAATAAATAAATTAAAATATTATGAAATAAGGTAGTATAATAAGTATTCGTATGGCTGTCTGTAGGGACCAAGACCAGCTTTATTTGTACCGGAAGTCTCATTTGAGTTGCTGGTTAAGAGACAGATTCGTAGACTGGAAGAGCCGGGTTTGAGGTGCGTTGAATTGGTACATGAGGAACTACAGCGAATAATTCAACATTGTGGAACACAGGTATGATGTATAACTTTATTGCTTATTAAAACCGTAATTCTGCAAGCACCTTACATTCGTGACTAAATCGCTCGTTTAGAAGATTTCACATAAGCAGCTCTGTAAATTTTTAGCCACTTTGTACCTCCATGCCAGCAATGATAAATTAAGCTGATCTAATCATTCTGGATATTATAATCATTGGCTGAAAGTTGGATTAGATCTCTAATTGAAGTTTATTTGATCAATTTCAGCAAGAAATGTTAAGATTTCCGAAGTTGCACGAGTGCATCGTAGACGTTATAACAACACTTCTTAGACGAAGGCTTCCTATTACCAACTCTATGGTTAGTAGATTTGCTTTCTATATTTATATTATTTTGGTGTACACAAGGGTATATGAATCGGTTCAGGCATGTATAAAGCTGAAATTTAGTTTTGCTTTCTTTGGGAATAAAAATTGTTTCAAGCTTTTGTGCTTGCACTGTCATTCCCATAGGAAATTTATTTAATATGTCATTTTTATGTAGTGTTAAGAGTCAAGTAGAATCTATTTTCGTATTATTGCTTTGTGTTAAAGCTTGAAATTTCTACTTGCAAATGCTATAAGCCGTAATAACAATGAAAAACTGTTTCTTGCTCTCTATTAAGAGTATTTAGTACTCATTCATAACTTTGTTTCGGCGCATCCAGTTCATAACTTGTCACTAAATGATCTGTTTTAATGCGATATTAAATATCAAACAATCCAAACAAACATATTTTGCTGTAAAATATTACTTTATTTATAACTGTCTTTGCATATTTGTACAAGAATATTTAAAACGATCAGGTAGAGAATCTAGTATCTATAGAGCTGGCTTATATCAACACAAAGCACCCGGACTTTGAAGAGGCTCGTTTGATCTACAGAGGCATCTCAGAGGATGCAGCGTCTGCAGCCGTCACTCAGCCGTCAGATGCCGATCTACGCAAAATTAGCGCACAAAATGCTTCCGCTCCTAGTAAAATAGTTAGTGATGCGCTTTTCTTGAATTTATTTTGTTTGTATTGCAACGAGAGGGTAATGTTAGAGAATTATAGTTATAAGTATATTTATATAGATTTTGGAACTATAATCCTGTTTTGAGTTTCATTCTGTTTAGTGTAAAATTAAATTTATCCAGTTCATTATTATCATAATATGAGAATAAATAATCATCATAGTAGTAATAATATTTATATCACATTCATAGTATTTCACAGTACAAGTCATACTGTAATAAAACTGATTTATTAGGGTAAATCCTCTAGTACTGCATCAGTAGACGGAATCAGTGACTCTTGGTCTATGCCTAGTTTTAAAAAGCCCGCCAATGCTAATGGCACTGCGGTAGAGCAGTCTAATTCTTATTTATCGGCGACTGCTAGTGGTGCCAGTCAGTCTAGCAGTGCACCAGGCAGTGTGCCCCAGTCACCCAATGCTCGGCGAGGAATTAATCTGTTAGATGAAGTGGTACGTATCTTTTTCTTACAGATGTAGATATGACCAAATGTATATCTATATGATATAAATGTACCTACAGACACAAATCCATTCAAGCAATATTGGTGAAGAATTATTTAGTAGATTTTATAATGAGTCCAGTGTTCGCTAATCTCGGATCTGAAAATCTAAAACTTTATTTTATTCTGTGGTCAGTGAATTGATTTGTATTGTAATTATTCGTCATTACAGAGTATTGTTATTTTCGATGTGGTGTTAAGTACTAGTGCTAGTGCGCTTTGTTGTGAATAATATTTTTATTTGCTTGTTGCTTAACATACATAGAATTGTTTGTTAAATTTGAGCATCTTGATAAAGTCTGCAACAGGTCAGACTGGATCATGAGTCATGCTAATGTACGTAGCTAAAATCCATTGGTTCGTGTCACTTGGCTAAAAATTTCAAATTGTCTTCAATTCTTTTATTTCAAGTCTAACTGTGTATTTCTATTATAACTGTGTATTTCGCATTTCTCTGACATTGCATTATAAACTGTTTGTTACAACTTATTGCTTATCTTCTATTTATTTACACTTTACTTGCAACACTTAAGTAGCGTTATTTATGCTGATGTTGCGTTATACAATGTTATACACAAAAAACCTGGTTTAATTTTTTTAATTTTTAGCCATCTCAGCCTGGTGGCAGAAAATTGACACAGCATGAACAGAGAGACTGCAATGTCATTGGTAAATGATTATTCATATTCATTCTGTCTTTTGCGCTCTAACACATTTTGCACTTGTAATTTTGAATTGCAAAGTTCTCGTTTGTTAATAAAGTTAAACATTTTTATAGAAACTAATAATTATTATCATTCACTTAAATGATGATTTTTTCAATATTTTGAAAATTGTTGCTATGTATCTTAAGAAGTTATCAATATTAATTATTCACTTTGATTCGTTTCAACCGTTAAACTCTACTATTTGATTAAACTCTTAAATAGTTATTATAATTATACTGTTGAACTATAATTCTACCACTGTACTATTTCATCCTTATTATAACTATTAATTGGCAATATTGTTGTCAGTAGCTGAAATTCGTTCAATTTTATAATCACACGTAGTACTGTTTATTTTAAGTTGATGTATTATTTTATAAGTATTATTATTTATTATTGTAGAAAGTACGGTATTATTTATAATATAAAAGTATTAGAAGAGAAAGTCTTAGTAGAGAGAGTATTATTTTACGATTCAATATACAGAGAAGCTGATCCGTTCTTACTTCCTTATTGTACGCAAGAACATTCAAGACAGCGTACCAAAGGCCATCATGCACTTTCTCGTTAATTACGTGAAAGATAATTTACAGAGCGAGCTCGTCAGTCATTTATACAAGCAAGAAGAAATAGCGAAATTATTGGCAGAATCTGAACATATAGCAGCAAGGAGAAGAGATGCCTCTGAAATGCTTAAGGTGAGATTTATAAACTAGGCGTAAAACTTAATTGTTTTCTTTTCGTTTTTGAATTTGATATTGTTTATTTAATATATCTTTAATATATCTGTAAATAGTTAAAATACTTTGGATATTGTTGAAATTATTTAATAATTTATCACAAGTTTTATAACTTTCTACAATCCTTTTAAATGAGACATTTTATAATTTTATAGAAATTTATTCTGATTTCAATAACGGTAATTTCTTTTGCATGGCTTTAATATTATTAATTCTCTTAAATTATTTCATGTTTTTCTATGAGATGAATAAAAGATATATGTGAAATATATTTACATAATTTAAAGGTCATATGTTGTGTATTTTGATTGATAGGCTCTGCAGCGTGCGAGTCAAATCATCAGTGAAATAAGAGAAACGCATCTGTGGTAGTTTATTGTACTGTTCTGGTTGTCATATGATGAACTATTTTAGCGTAAAATTGCTGGAATTCTTATTTCGCATCATTCTAATACTTACCATCACTGTCTCCATTTGAAAGTTAAATTATGATTGTCCTAGTATATTTTGAATTGATAATCAAATTTTTATGATTGAGTATATATTATGCCTGATCTGACAATCCTGAAGACTGATTAAATATTTAATTGACTGTTAAAGAGTTCACTCGTCACTTGTAATCTGTATGTCCAGTTTGAAATATTTGCATCATCTTTGACTGTTTTATGGTGATTAAATATTTGTTATACGAGTAAATCATACTCTTTCACTACATCGCCTATTTGTGTCTAAGCTCTTATGCAATATACAAACTTAGCAGTTGTAATAGATATGAACAGTGAGAAATTGGGAGAATGTCTGGATTAGAGAGGTTGATGCAAGTTTAAATATATGCTGTAATACTAATAAGCAGCGCTTGGATGTCTATATATGTAAAATCATGAACTTTGCCTTTAGTTTTCTATGATTCTCGTTACGTTCGATCAACTTTGGAAATTTGAATATATTTATATAAGTAACTTTTATCTTTGATCGTTTTATTCATTTTTTGTGGTATAATGGTCAGTAGTTTTGAGGATTCTGTTTGGGTGACTTAAAAATTAGTATTATTTGACAAACACTTGAAAATTTAATTATACAATAACATGAGAAACCAAATGCTTTCCGAGGAATATTTTCACATTGCAGTATAGATCCATTTGAGGCTATATCTTATTTTTTCTGCTTGATTTAGTGAGTCGACAGCATTGTCATTATTATTGAATTATTACTGATGAAGCTGACTTAATGCAAAAATGGGAAATTCAAAGCATTTAATTTAGGAAAACTGGTATAAAATTTACTCTATGTATTCAAATGAAATATATTATGAAAGCCTGTTTCCTGTCAGTGCTAGATGCAAATTTAACCGTCCCGCCTGTAAATCAAGCTTGGGCACCTTTCTTGAAGCAGAAAGTTTTACGGATTAATCATTTTCTATTATTAGTTGTAGAAGGTATTGAATATTAAATTTAGCTTTAATCTTATTTGAGTAGTACTTTTCATATGGAATATTTAGATTGAAGAATGCTACATAAGGATGACATCAAATAGGCATTGTGTAAGCACACACAAATAGTTTATTTATGTACATTTATCATCGCGCTAATATTTGAGTGAAAATTCTGTACAATAATATTTAGGAAAATATTAAAGTTATAACTGTATGATTATTATGCTATAGATTTATAATTATTATAGAAACCTTGCGCTTTCTGTGTATTGTAAAATCAAAGCATAAATTGGGCCAAAGTAATGAATAAAAAATACGAAAATAATGTTGCTTTATCTTAGTCCAGTATTATGGCAGTTTTCATTAACTTTAATCATACAGTACGTATATTATATTACAATCTTTATGTATGAGAATGCACAAAATCTATTTCTCTGTAAGATAATATTAATATCGTTTTATTACGTTTTAAATAGGTCGGCTGTTGCAGTGGTTTAATTCATTGACTGTAGTATGCTAATGTTAGTAGCTGTTGTAGCTGTTGTTCGCACTTGTGATGCTTGTATTATAAACTTAATAAGCTTTACTGCATGTCATCATAGTAGTTGGTTGTTTTACTAATGTTTCAAAAATACATACTTGATAATGACAGTAATATACAGAATGCTTTTAATACAATGACTTTCTTATAACATTATTCTCTGAATAATGTTTAGAAATAGTTTGATATAAAAATCTTGGAAAAATCTTGGAATCGTAATTTCATGAATTTAGAGTACCAAACAGAAAACATATAATCAACAGTATAAATTTGTAAATTAACCTGAATATCTGGATTATCATTTAAGAAAGATATTACTTCTTGGCTGACAAGTTAAGCTTTTTAATAAAGGGTGCAGCAAGCCAGAGAAATATTGAACTTCATGGAACTTCAATACTATTTTTTCAGAATCTGGCTTTGCACCATTTTGTCAACCTAATCAAATTCAATAATCTTTTCAATTAATTTCATTAATTTAATTTAACTCAGCATTCAGGAGTAGCAATTACTTGTTGATGTTAATTGATTAAATGATTAATCTTTCTCATTTAACTATCATCATACAACAAAACATTAAAAAATATAAACTAATGGTAATAAAAAATAACTATAAAATATAAAATAATACTCATCAAAGTTAAAAATATATGAAAATTAAACTAATGCTTGTGCTTGCGATGATATTAAAATATGAATAATTTATAAAAGATATTTTCTTGATACCTTTTTTAGTAGAAAGAGCTTTTTTGAATGTTCACAAGCCATACCGTGTAGAAAGAAACATCATACGCAAAACAAATGTTACAATCAAGAAATAAAATAAAATATCTCATTTACTTTAACTTAATGTCTCATTTAACTCAATCCTAGACTTCATCTAGGATTGAGTTGAACTAATTACATATTTAATCAATATTTTCAATTGTTAATTAATTACAATTCATACCGATTAATATATCTATAAAGCCATAAAATGCTCGATGTAATTAACTTTATAAATAAAAAAGATATGAAGTCAATTGATTACTGGAAGTTTAATTCAAAAGATATCGTAATAGAGAAATAGAGGAGTAATTACTATATCTATTTATCAAGATGGTAAATAAAGGTGGCGATTATTTTTATCGGATAAACGATATTGCTGCTATATTTGTGATCAACTGTTATAAATAAAAATATGCTGATGAATGAGAATATATGAATTATTTCTTATACTTTTAAGCTGATGTTTTTTTTGAAAATTGCACCTTTCTAATGTTTGATCATTACATTTAATTTAGATAAATGTAATGCATTGCATACACAATATAATGTACTTTTCTAAATTAAGCATACACAATACAATGTACAATATCTTTAAGAATTTACGAGCACTTTCAAAAAATTAAAACATTTAAAATAATCATAATTACTGTTTGTTATCATAAGAACAAAACATCCATACCTTTTTCATACCAATGCGCGTGTCTTCATAAATGCAGCATGTGAAAAGAAAGAAGCGTGCAGAAAAAGAAAAAAAAATCAGAACTTTTATAACAAATTAATATATAATAATGAATAACTTATCTTTATAATTCTCATTTCAATGTTTTAAATTTAATAAATGATAATAGGTTTTAAATAATATCGGTAAATGATGAACGAATAATGATGAAGGTGATAATTATTGATGATAATAAAGTTAACATTAGAATGGTATAGATTTAAGTTTATTACAATGTAAATAAAGTTAAGTTTAACATCATGGATTACCATATTATACGAACGATGTCACAGACGTAGCTGTCAATTTAAGCACCTTACTAAAGGATGCAGCAAGTTAGAGAAATAGTGAGCTATCCGGAATTACCTAGACCTGTCGCGTCTGAGTCCAGCGCTTTAACTGCTTCTCTAATGAGTCTTGACAAACTTCATAAGAATTACTAATTATTAGTTTTTATAAAAGAATTAAATAAATCAGTTTTAAAATTGTCTCCTAAAACTTATTTAGAAATTTAATACATTTATACTAAGTATTAAATAAATAATATAAGTTATTTGGCTTCTAGACGATGCAATTACATTCTATCACCAAGACTATTTTTTATAATACCATATACACAGTAATGAAATATTCCTGGGATACCTATTATGCCTTCAATTGCTTTCTTCTAGAGTTCAGGATCCATCATGCAGAAAAAATACCGTAAATAAAAAAAAAACAATGAATTTAGTACAAATAATGTAAAAGATTGCAATTCAATTGAAACTTAAAGCAGTTTAACATAAAAAGTCAAGTCTCTCTATATTGAATCGTAATATCAATATTCGAGAAAAATTTACAAAAATTATGTCTACAATTTAAACAACTTACACAAGTAACAAATTTATATAATCGAAGGAGTTTTACCAAAAAATCTTTAATAGACATAACATAAATAAATTAAAAAATAGACAATCATATTAAATATAAGGTTACAAAGATTAAGGTTACGTTTTACGTCTGGATTACCGTAAATAACGATGTCGAAGACGTAGCTGTCAATTTAAGCACCTTACTAAAGGTATACTATACTCACACCTGTGCTGTATTTAGGTGGTGAATTCAAAAACACGAATACCATTTAACAATAGAACACCTTGCATAAAAAACAAAATAAATTTTAGAATTTACTGTATTGATAAAGGATTAATAGTTTTATAATTATTAAACAAGATCTTGCCCGCTCTTATCAGAACAAGCAAGTTAAAGCGAACGAAGTTACCAAATAAACAGTTAGCTAACTAAATATTTGTAGGAGTAATATACCACATTAACTTAACAATTAACTAAAGAGACAAATTAAAGCAATGCAAAATTATATTAAAAGTATAAATTAAAGAGCAAATTAAAGAAATGAACAACTATATTAAGATTCTCAGTCAATTCGGAGCAGAACAATTTTTATAAAGTTAGGGTTAAAAAATGATAAGGGTCAATGATTAGGGTTAGGGCTAACCTCTAACCCTAATGACAACTCCCCCCAAAAATATTCTCTGCTCCGAATTGTCTGATCACCTATATAAATACTTACTTAAACAGACAAAGTAATATGTGATACAATTCACATCTTTAAAAGAATACAATACAAGCCAGTAAAACAAACACAAAACAAAAGTAACAAGATACGAATCTTCTGAACATAATGTGTAATGTAGTATTCAAAACTTATAATAAAAATTACGAATAAATACCTTGCTTAGTTCAAATCTTTTTCTTTTTAGGGCCTTTCTTTCAATCAAGTCCATGATAGAGTATATATCTCACCAGAATATCATGCACATAAAACAAATATTAAGACATTTTAAACTATTAAGTATTTACAAATACTGTATGATTAAAATACATTTAATTATTATAAATTATTAAAACAGCCACAATTTTAAAGAAATTATATGCATAATGCTTTTTGAATCAAATTAACTTATGGATTATTTAATTGTTTTGTAGCTTTAATATCTGCAACTTGATTTTGTGTTTTTGAATTATAACTGTTGCGACTTGTTGCACCCTTTACCAAGATGCTATACACTGCAGCTATACAATGAAATACAATATAAAAATTAATAACCACAAACTAAGAAAGAAAGAAATGATATGAGAGATAAGTTAATTAAAAATAGATAGTGGAAAGAAAAAGCAATTAAAGCTTAACTATACAAGCAAGTTAAAGTAGTATACAATAATTTAATAACTGAATGATTAACTTATAGATAAGCAATCAAAGCAATATATAGCAAAACAAACAAGTTAATACTTAACTACACAGTCAAAATAATTTTTTTTTCTGTTTATATATTTTTTTTAATTTTTTATAATTTTTTTATGTTATTTTATATAATTATGCAATTAACAAATAATGATTAATTACGCAAGTAAGTTAAATCAATACAACAAGTAACAAAATAATGTGCAATAACATTATAAGTAAATGGTTACCTTGTTAATGAGTAATCAAAGTAAAACAATAACAAAGAAAAGCAATTTAAGCTTAACTATACAAGCAAGTCAAAGTAATAAACAATCAATTAACAAGTTAATGATTAACTTACAAGTTAGCAATCAAAGCAATACACAACAAAACTAACAAATTAATACTTAGCTAGACAATCAATAACAACTTTTTTCTTTCGTTTTTATATTTTTTATACTTTTTTTTATTTTTATATATTTTTTTATTTTTTATATATATATATTTTTTTATTTATATATTATGAAACTAACAATTAGCAAATTATGCAAAGCAGGTTATAGCAACACAACAAATAAACAAAAGCATATCAAAATAATATGCAATAAAAACATTATGTAGTAAAAATAAACAAATTACCAAGTTAATGCTTAACTAATAGTTTACACAAAACTTTGCAAAAGGGTACAACAAGTAAGGTCATATTTGGGCTTTTAGAAAAAAATATTTATTAAGTTTAATCAAGTTTAGCTTATGAAGTATTTAACCGTTTCATAGCTTTAATATCTGCGACTTGATTTTGTGTTCTTGAATCATAACTGTTGTCACTCGTTGCACCCTTTATCAAGATGCTATACACTGCTGATATACAATAAAATATAATAAACAAATTAATAATCAAAAACTAAGAAAAAAAACAACATGAGAGATAAGTTAAAGTATAATACATAGTGGAAAGAAAAAGTAACCCAACAAATTAATACTTATCTACGCAGCAATACAAACATTTTTGTTTTTATATTTTTATACTTTTTTATTCTTATATATTTTTTTTATTTTTTTTTATTTTTTTTAATTTTTTTTATATTTTTTGTTACAATTCTGCAACCAACAATTAATGCTTAATTAACCAAGCAAGTTAAAGCAATACAACAAATAAACAAAAGCATATCAAAATAATACGCAATAACATTATAAGTTAATTATTAACTTGTTAACAAGTAATCAAAGTGAACTAAAAGACAAAGAAAAAATAATTTAAACTTAACTATACAAGCAAGTCAAAGTAATATAAAATAATTTAATAAGTTAATAATTAACTTACAAATTAGTAATCAAAGCAATATACAATAAAACTAACAAGTTAATATTTAACTATACAAGCAATAAACACTTTTTTGTAATATTTTATATTTTTATTTTCATTTTTTTAATATATTTTTTATATTTTCTTCATTTTTTATAATTATGCAAATAACAAATAATGATTAGTTACGCAAGCAAGTTAACTCAATACAACAAAAAACTAAAGCATATCAAATAATATGAAATAACATTATAAATAAATTGTTACCATGTTAATAAGTAATGAATGTAAAATAACAACAAAGATAAGTTAATGATTAACTTAGAAGTTAGCAGTTAAAAAGCAATATATAACAACGCTAACAAGCTAATACTTAACTACGCAGTCCAGAAAACATTTTTTTGGTTTTATATTTATTATACTTTTTTATTCGTTTTTTTATTTTTATATTATTTTTTTTCTTTCTTAAATATATTTTTAAGTTTTTTTATTTTTTTTATAATTGTGCAAATAACATTCAATGATTAACTAAACAAGCAAGTTAAAGCAAATAACAAATGAACAAAAGCATATCAAAATAATACGCAATAACGTTACAAGTTAATGATTAATCTGTTAACAAGTAATCAAAGTAAAATAAAAGAAAAAGAAAAAGTAATTTAATCCTAACTATACATGCAAGTCGAAGTAATATGCAATAAATGAACAAGTTAATACTTAACTACACAATCAATGAAACATTTTTTTAGGTTTTTATATTTTTTATACTTTTTTATTGTTTTTTTATTGTTATATTTATTTTTTTATATATTTTTTATGTTTTATTTTTTTCGTAAGTATGCAACTAACAATTAATAATTAACTAAGCAAACAAGTTAAAGCAATACAACAAATAAACAAAAGCAAATCAAAATAATCTGCAATGTTAAACATTACAAGTTAATAATTAACATGCCAGCCAAGTAATCAAAGTATACAACAAAACTATTAATGTAGTTTATAAAAGTTACAAATAAATACCTTGCTTAGTTAAAATCATTTTCCTTTCAGTGTCTTTCTTTCAATCCAGTCCATGATAGAGTATATACCTCACCAGAATATCATGCACAGAAAACAAATAGTAAGACATTTTAAACTAATAAGTTTTTACAAAATATAATACTGTAAATAGAATAGTAAATACAAAACTGATAAATTATTAAAATATAGCTATTATTATAAAATTATTAAAACAGCCACAATTTAAAAAAATTCTACGGATATCTAATGTTTTTAGAAATATTTTTTAATTAAGTTTGATCAAGTTTAACTTATGAATATTGAATTCTCTCATAGCCATAATAACTGAAACTTGATTTTGTGTTTTGAATCATAACTGTTGTCGCTTGTTGCACCCTTTACCAAGATGCTTTAATATACTGCTGGTAAACAATGAAATCCAATATATAAATTAATAAACAAAAACTAGAAAAGAAAGACAAAACATGACAGATAAGTTAAAGCATAATATATAGTGAAAATAAACAATAAATAAAGCTTAACTAAACAAACAAGTCAAAGAAATATGTAATAAATTAAAAACTTAATGATTAACTGACAAGTAAGCAATCAAAGCAATATATAACAAAACTAACAAGTTAATACTTAACTACACAATCAAGAAAATTTTTTTTTTATTTTTATATTTTTTATACTTTTATTTATTTATTTTTATTTTTCTATATTTTTATGTTTTTTCGCAGTTATGCAACTAACAATTAATGATTAATTATTATACAATACAACAAATAAACAATGCATATCAATACAATAAAACATAAGTTAATGATTAACTTATTGACAAGTAATCAAAGTAAAATATAACAAAACTAACAAATCAAGCTTTAACTACACATGTTAATAAGTTAATGCTTGTCAAGTTATGCAAACAAGTCAAAACTACATTATGCAGTAAAAATTAACAGATTAGAAACTTAATACAAAACTATTAAAAAAAATTGCTGAAGGGTGCAACAAGTAAAGATATATATTGGGAGACACCAGAAGTTCAATTTGAGACCTTTGAATTGAACTTTTGGTTAGTGAATGAAGAAATTAAATCATTACTGACAAAAAGTAAAAGCAATATTATACAGTAAAAATAAACAAATGAACAAGTTAATACTTAACTATTATAAATAAACTTTGACAAAGGGTGCAACAAGTAAGATATATATAGTTTGGGAGACACCAGAAGTTCAACTTGAGACCTTTGAATTGAACTTTGGGTTTATGAATTGAGAAATAAAATGATTATACCAGCAAGCAACAACAGTCAGAATTCAAGCATCTAGAGAAAATATGTAAATGTAAATTAGACGCATAAATGTTACATACCTAAAGTAGTAAACTCAGTGATGATAAAGAAATCAGTGATGTAGAGACATCAGTGATGGATGTATGGAGTGGATAAATGAGACAGAGGAATGACTGAGATCATCACATGACATCATCATCTCTCTGACATGAATTCTTGGATAAGAATGAACTGAGTGAGCAGCCAGAAGAGGCAAGGAAGAAATTGTGAATTGAAAGTCAGTGATAGAGTAAAGTTAAATGAAAGAAAAAGCAGGAAATGGTAATTTTTAAGTTATGAAAGTAAACGGAGATCATAATTTTGCCTGAACAGGAAAGAGTTTAAATTTTTAAGGCAATGATGATAGCTGATGCATTATCACTTTAATAATACTTGATAAATATTCTATAACTAAAATCTTAAACTTAATGATTATGACTAAATCTATAAGCAACGAAGTAACTACAGTGTACATAGTAACATATTGCAAATAGTAACTAAAAGACGCTTAGTATCGTAGCAAAATAATAAAACTAAAATATGTAGAAGTATCATCAACTATATTAAAACTGAAGTAATAGATCCA
>JAQIXG010002718.1:0-16840 GCA_034700105.1 Oconnorella tubifera | reverse complement strand
CTCTCATCTTTCTTCTTGATGTACCCTTCAACCAAGCCTACAGTTTATCATCTTATTCTCTCATCTTTCTTCTTGATGTACCCTTCAACCAAGCCTACAGTTTATCATCTTATTCTCTCATCTTTCTTCTTGATCTACCCTTCAACCAAGCCTACAGTTTATCATCTTATTCTCTCATCTTTCTTCCCGATGTACCCTTCTACCAAGCCTATCATCTTATTCTTTGATCTTTCTTTCTGATGTACCCTTCTTCCAAGCTTACAGTTTATCAACTTATTCTCTGTTCTCTCTTCCCGATGTACCCTTCTACCAAGCCTACAGTTTATCATCTTATTCTCTGATCTTTCTTTCTGATGTACCCTTCCACCAAGCCTACAGTTTATCATCTTATTCTCTGTTCTCTCTTCCCGATGTACCCTTCTACCAAACCTACAGTTTATCATCTTATTCTCTGATCTTTCTTTCTGATGTACCCTTCAACCAAGCCTACAGTTTATCATCTTATTCTCTCATCTTTCTTCTTGATGTACCCATCTACCAAGCCTACAGTTTATCATCTTATCCTCTCATCTTTCTTCCCGATGTACCCTTCTACCAAGCCTATCATCTTATTCTTTGATCTTTCTTTCTGATGTACCCTTCTTCCAAGCTTACAGTTTATCATGTTCTAACAATATTGATGTGAAATAAATGTATTTTTTTATAAATTTTTAATTTTTTTTTTATGTTTAAGATGAAGATAGAAAGAAGAAAAAGGAACAGGACAAAGAGAAGAACAAGAAGCAGGACAAGAAGGAAGACAAAATAAAGGGTCTGTTTGAAAGTTTTATGCTCGGCGCTTGCCCCCAGTCACTCCCAAATAAAAATACTTTACTGCTCTGCTGTGTTAAGAGTGAAGCGTTCACTTATCACTTGATTTATACACACACGCAGTTCATAACGCGTCAGTAAATAGAAGCATTTGTGCTGATGTGACGGTAAATGATTAATGATATATAACAGATTTGTATATTAATTTTGTGCTGAGATGACGTTAAGTGACTATCAAAAAAGCAACATTATATTTATATTAATAATAATGTGAATTTTTTCTCTATTTTGTATTTTGTGCTGATGTGACGTTAGGCGAAGAGCAGGAAAAGGGTGGTAGCAAGAAACCAGGCAAGGGGAAGGGGGGCAAGAAAAAGGAGGTGGTGGAGGAGGAACCCGAGGGCCCCCCACCCCCCCCACCAGGGAGCGACGAATGGGTCTTTGTGCATGGGCCCCTCGATGCTGTGAGATAAAAAATTTACAAATTATAAATAATATACATCACTATCATCATTATTATCTGTTTTATCATTTCGTGTAAATTGAATTTGCTGCACCCTTTAAGTAGGTTATCTTAATTTTATCCTATTTTAATTTGACTTGCTGCACCCTTCAGTTAGATCATCTTAATTTTGTCCTAGTATTAAAATAGAACTTGTTGCACCCTTTAGTATAATTGTCTAGGAGTTGGCTCAAGTATTAGTAGACAGCTGGCAGTGTACAGAAAGACAGTACTTGATGAGTGGACAGACAGTATTTGGACAGATGAGAACGGACAGACTGGATATCATCCAATATCTGTATCAAGTTAGGTCAGTTAGTCAGGCAGGCAAACAGCCAGGCAGGCAGGAAGGAAGGCAGTTAATTAGTTAGTCAGTCAGTCAGTTAGTTATTTAGGTAGTTAGTTAGTTAGTTAGTTAGTTAGTTAGTTAGGTAGTTAGGTAGTTAGGCAGTCTGTCAAGCAGGCTGCCAGTCAGTTAGCCAGTCAATCACTCAGTCAGTCAGTCAATCAGTCAATCAGTGAGTCAATCAGTCAGTTAGCCAGTCAATCAGTCAGACAGTCAATCAGTCAGTCAATCAATCAGTCAGTCAGTCAGTCAATCAGTCAATCAGTCAGTCAATCAGTCAATCAGTCAGTCAATCTGTCAGTCAATCAGTCAGTCAATCAATCAATCAGTCGGTCAATCAGTCAGTCAGTCAGTCAGTCAGTCAATCAGTCAATCAATCATTCAGTCAGTCAATCAGTCAGTCAGTCAATCAGTCAATCAATCAGTCAGTCAATCAGTCACTTAATGATGGGTGAACAGAAGTGGTGTGACAAGTATAAAACTTTAAGCAATTTTTAAATGCTATTTTTCTCCAGAATTGATTTTGCTGAATATTTAAAAAGACCCGATGTAAAGCAAGAAGATCTGTCTGCCTGGCAGTCTGTATGTACTTCTCTTTGTCTGCTCCTTGTCTGTCTCTTTGTTTTTCTGTTTATTTGTGTATATCTATCAGTTAATCAACCATCCTTTCATTCATCTATTCATCCATTTATTTATCTATCCATCTATGCATCTATCTTTCTTTCTATTCTTTTGTCTGTCTGCTTATATGTACCTATCTATCGATCGATACTTTCATCCATCCACTCATCCATCCATTCATCCACCCACCCACCCTTCCACCCATCCAAATCCACACACACACCCATCCACCCTTCCACCCCCCACCACCCATTCACCCACCCACCCACCCAGCCACCCACAAACCCACCCACTCATCAATCCATGCTTTCACCCACCACCTTACCCACCCACTTATCCACTTATCCCCCCATCTACCCATCCACCCACTTATCGCCCCACCCATCCACCCACTCACCCCCCACCTCTCTTTAGGACTACAACTCGATAGACACAGATTTAAGAGGAGACGCAGACATACAAGCAGAGCTACACGCCAGGGTCGACTCTTGTAAGGAGAAACTCTGGTTACTTTGTGATGAACGCAAGGAAGAGAACGAAAGAGAACGCGCGTTCTTGATGAACAACGGCTGGTTGGACGATAGGCTGGGACTTCTGACCAATCACTACGTCTCTCTCATGCAGGCAAGTATTGATGGCAGCCAATAGCGTTGAGTTTTAGATTTAAGGGGCAGCCAATAGCGTTGAGTTTTAGATTTTACAAAGAATCCAAAGAATCAAAAAGAATCCAATTAGACTAGTTATACAAATTAGGCTGGTCTGGTCAAATAAAATATTTAGGCTAGTTGGGCTAGTTGGTCTTTATATGCTAGTTGGGCTAGTTGGTCTAGTTAGGCTAGTTGAGCAAGTTAGGCTACTATGACCAGATAGATCAGTTAGGCTAAATAGGATAGTTGGGCTAGTTAAGCTAGATTGGCCAGATAGGCCATTTAGGTTAGTTAGTGCAATATATTACTCTTGTAGAGTGAGTTGGACAGATACTATGACTCTGTTGGTTTACTAAAAGACTACTATCGCTGCATGGAGGGGAGGGCCCCAGATGAGAGAGGGGCGGGGGGGCCTGAGTACCCCAGACTAGCCCTACTAGAGGTAGGGGAACATTTTACTAAAGGGTGCAGCAAGTTAAGTTTAACGTCTGGATTACTAAAGGGTGTAGCGAGTTAAGTTCAAGGTCTGGATTAGTAAAGGGTGCAGCAAGTTAAGTTTAACGTCTGGATTACTAAAGGGTGCAGCGAGTTAAGTTCAAAGTCTGGATTACTAAAGGGTGCAGCAAGTTAAGTTTAACGTCTGGATTAGAGTGTTATATGAATGAAGTCTCAGATGTAGCTGTCTATTTAAGCGTCTTACTAAAGGGTGCATCAAGTTAAGTTTAACATCTGGATTAGAGTGTTGTATGAATGATGTCTCAGACGTAGCTGTCAATTTAAGCGTCTTACTAAAGGGTGCAGCAAGTTAATTAATTATTTAAACAGCTCCAGTCATCCGATAGACCTGCGACTACAGCCAGCATGAACGCTGATCAGGGATTGGTCAGAGTTCCATCTAGGGCTGAAAGCGACCAATCACAGAGCAGCAGCAAGCCGGACTCTGCGGGATCTAAACGACGCAGGGGCACCGAAGCTGTTATATCTAAACGAAGGTTTGTTGTTTGTTTGTTTAGTTATTTGTTTGTATATGTGCTTATCTGTGCATGTGCTTATGGCTGGATGGAAACGTAGATGAATTGATGGATAAATGGATGAATGAAAGGATTAATTGGTGAATGAACGAATTGATTGATGAATGAATGAGTGGTTAAATAGATAAATGACTGAATGAATGGATGAACGAATAGATGGATGAATGGATGGATGGATGAATGCATGAGTGGAGAAATGAATAAATAAATGAATGAGTGGATGAATGGATGAATGACTGAATGAATGGATGGATAAATGAATGGATGAATGAATGGATAAATGAATGGATGGATTGAGGCATCCAGTAAATATACAGGGTACGCCAAACAATAAACACGATAACTGAGCTAAAAAAAAATTCTAAATATAAAATTAATCAAGTATAATTTTGAATATAAAATTATACGATTGTAGGAAGATTGTATAAATGATACAATTACGTCATAGAAAAACATGATCGTCAAGTATTTGGTTGATATATCAATGCTTGCCATCACCTGCAGACATGCATATAGCTACCGGTATTTCTGGAAAAAGCTTTAGGATACAATCATAGGCAGGGGTGTAGTCCTAAAAAAATAAGTGGGGGAACGCCTGGATCAGTGGCGTAAGGCAAAATCTTGCTGGAATTTTTGCATGTTTTTGCGCTTTGTTTTAAAACTGTTGCATGTACAAAAATACAATAAAATTATTATAATAAATTGAAAATTAATGTAGTTTTGTCAGACTCAGAGAACAAATATATATATATATAGGCCCAAACTGATATGTTTTAAACACAATTATGTTTAAAAATGTTTTAATAGCGATATATCTGTCTATATCAAAAAGGAAATTACTGAAAAATGTATTTTTTTAATTGAATTATTTTTGAACATTATGATAACAAGAAGGGCTAGAATTAGGGTTAGATGATACATTTTATGCATTGGTAACATACATCTAAATTTTATTTTACGGTATGCAGCGAGTAAAACTGTAAGTGCTGTGATAGTGTGCAGAGAATATAAAAAATTAATTTAAAAAACAATCAAATAAATAGCAATCAAATCTTCAAATGCAAAATTTAGAAAATTAATTTTTCAGAAGTTGTTTTTATTAAACAAAGCTCATGAAAAATAAAAGTTTTGTCTGATACGTTTTATCCAATTTATCAAATGACCTCACATATTCGTCTATTTTAATCGATGATATTCACGGTTAAAACAAGTTAATAGAATATTAAGATTATCGAATAAAGTTCAGAACAAAAATTTAGCATCAATATTATAAAACAAAGGCGCAACCACCCCGAAAATCTGATCAGATATACTGACTTTGTAGCATTACTGGTAATTATGTAGATAAAAAGCTGCAAATTTAGTATTTTACCTTTGATGTACTTTAAAACGTAATTAATTAATTAAAAATATAAAACATAAGTAGTTTTGATGATGATCCGATTTTTACATGGATCTGAGCAAAGTAGTGGGGGAACGCATTCCCTCCCTGAAAAAAATCTTCACTCTGCCCTACGATCAGAGGTGTAGCGGGGCGGGAACGTGGGGGAACGACTTTCCCCCACGTTCACCTCTACACCTCTCATCGTAGGGCAGAATGAAGACATGCAGTTCCTCAAACATGAGTGTATAATTTATCCGTCTCTGCATCCAGTACGAGATCGCAGTCAAAGTTGATCTAACTGATATTTCTTGATTTTGTGCATATGTTAATACTGGTAATTTATGGTTAAACGTATTTAGTTTTCATGGTAAAACTTCTCAGTATATTAGACGTTCAATCTATGGACGGGGGTATTATTGTTCCTTTATTATTTGCTTATGTAACAAAGATCCATTCGCTTTTTATATTATTGTATTAATTAAAAAAATGTTAATATAACCTATACATTTATATAAAATAAATACAGTATAACATATAAAATGTATAAAAGTTATTAATATAAAACCATGAAAAACCTCAAAATCTGTTCAGTTTAAAAAGCGCATCTCATAAATATAATATATTTACGAAATGATGGACTCGCTTTCAGTACAAGTAAAAACTTATCAGATTGATATCAAATTTTCAGCAGATTAAGATGTGAGATAAGTGAAAGATAATCGTCCTGGTCTTAAGCAGTACAAGCGGTGGAGCAGAGGAAGCGGATACTGCTGCTATTCGATATTAGTCGCGGCATAGAGTCAGTTCAATGAAAGCGATCTGTCAGTAGGTAACAAGACGTAGAGCTTTTTAGTTACTTGAATTTCTTTCCAAATCTGTAGATATATATATACTATAAACTTATACATGCAATTATTAATTATTAAACCTATACGTCTAATTATTATGTCCATAAAATGTAGTATACGTGGATTTAGCCTGCGCTTATAGTTGATTTAGCTGAAAGTATTTATATTCACACTTATCACAATATTGCGAATATAGGTATTTATATTTTTTGCATATGCAGGTATTATATTGATTGAACGTCTTAATAAAATGTAAGTACAGTATATTATTATAAGCCTTATTAAATCTATATTTATATTTAAACTTAATTTTCATTTAAGCGTTTATCTAGTATTTATGAGTTATTAAATATTTATTTTTGCAAAATTCTATAAATATTCGGCACTAGACATTATGTTCGCAATGAAGCGGAGAAAACATTTTCTATATTTTTCAATAGTTCTTATATCATTTTTAGCTCTTTTTAAAGTATTTTACGTGTAGGACTATAGCATATAAGACGTGATTATCTTACAAGAAAACAATATTTGCTTACTGTAGTATTATAACAATCATGGACCGAACTTGTAATTCATTAATCAATTATACGTTTTTAAAACTAAGCGATTGTAAGCATTTTACTTGCAGGCATTTACAATTTATCAACATAACTTATTGTAGGTAAAACTAGTCGAAGTAGGCTAGCTGATCAACTTGTAGTAATTAATCTGCTGAGATCATTCTGCAGATCATGATCTCTGTATAGCCTCATATACATCTACAATGTTGAACGCCACATTCGATGGAAATTTTACAGCAGAAGCTTTTAATATGGATACGGATACGGGTCAGCCGTTAGAAAAATATTTCGATCAGGTTTCAGAATCGATTCACGCAAACCAAAATGTATATATAATTCCTGATATAGATTTCTATGAAAATTTAAGTATGAATGCTGCCAATGTTGAGCTCGTCAATAAATCTTTAGGAAATTTTCCATATGTCTTGAATGGAACAGCGAAAAACATGACGGAAAACGCTATTGTAAGTGAATTAGGAGCAACAACTGAGTTCATCTTGAATTACACTGAAGCAACATCTTATTTTGCAACAACCTTATTACAATTGGAACAAGCAACTGAACCAGGTGCTGCCTTAATCCATTCCACAACAGAAATTTATAAAATAACTTCTTACTTATTAAACGTAACAAATGAAATAACAAAAACATTTTTAAAATCAACAACAATAGGAGAAAATTTCAGTAGCTATTCATCTGAGTATCCTTTCTCGGAAACTGAATTCTCGACTGGATTATTTGGTTCAAACACAAGCACTCTTGGTGATGAACTTAGTGAGTTAAATCTTACATGGGTAGTGATAATAGGGTTACTTCTGGGAGGGGTCGTTGTCATGACGACGGTAGGTAATCTCTTCGTGTTATTGGCTGTGTTGGTAAACTCGCATCTGCGAAGTACGACGCATTATTTTATTGCTAATCTGGCTGCAGCTGATCTGCTAGTGGGGACTCTGGTGTTGCCTTTTTCTGCGAGTCTCGAAGTTCTGGATCATTGGATATTTGGACAGGTATACTTTTGTGATTTAATTTAAATAACCTCATTAAATGCTACTGTAAAATGAATTAAAATCAACAAACAACAATTGTCAGTCTCATGACGATTTAAATTATGCAATGTGTGATGACGATGAGCAAGATTTAAATATTTTAATGTGAAAATGAATTAGCAGACATTGCCAAACATATATTAATTTTATAAGCTGAAGTTGTTACCTGTGCCGTAAATAGGTATGCAAGAATTTTATGATAGAAATTGCAGGTATGATCATGATATTGAAAGTCTTGCAGATATCTTCAAATATCGACGCTGATTGAAACCTCTTATATAGAATTTTCACACAATATCATTACTTAATCGCTACTTCATTACAGTTATTAAAGCAAAAACTGGTCCATTTTTTTATAAATCTCTCCGATATTTTACTGTATACTTTATTCACCACAATGTCTTCGAATTATTGCTCTGTTACATTTTCATTATCACGTGTTTTAAATTACTCTGTTTCCTGATAGCCTGCTTATTGCAAGAATAGAGAAAGCTACAAATATTTGATGCTGGGTTAGGGACTTTCATCCAAATATAAAAAATAAAATATTCAGCAATCTTTTTAATGAAAAAAAATTAATAAAAAATCAAATAATAAGCTTTTTTTAGTGAATAAAAGATAATTGGTAAATATATCTCTTTTAATAAAAATCTTAGAATAAAAATGTCTCAACAATTATAGTTACAATACATTAATCAATATTAATTACGATAAAAAAAACAGCTAACACAATTTCCATAACACTATAATAATCCTCAACATACATACTGTCATTCAAATTTTCGGTGAAACCAGTGTTGATTTATTACAGCATCTTATTTGCCCCGAATTGTCCATATCTTTATATATTCAGAGAGATTCAGACTCTGCTACGGCGCACCAAGTTCTCTATTATAATACAGAAAGCAATGTAATCGATAAAGTTTTAAACGAGCACAAGAATACACGTGGCGTAATGGTAGCGCGTCCGACTCCATATTGGAAGGTTGTGTCTTTAAGTCACGTTGATGTCAAAAGAATATTTACAATGCTTAATTTTTCAAAATTTAAATTTATAAAGACTACATCCAGTTTTTTGACGGGTTTTAATCCTAGTACATAACATTAAAATTACGCAGATATTTTGTGACGTATGGGCGGCCGTTGACGTCCTTTGTTGCACCGCTTCGATCCTGAGTCTGTGTGTTATCAGCATTGATCGCTACATAGGAGTCACTCGGCCACTCCAACATTCGGCCATTGTGAGTGAGAAAAGAACCGGATGTACTATCATTGCCGTTTGGCTTCTTTCCCTCGCCATCTCTGTCGCGCCTTTGTTTGGATGGAAGGAACCTCCGTCGCCAGATCCAACTGTTTGCGAGGTCAGTGTTCTTTTCCTTATGTTTTGAATTTGTAAACTATCTTGACATTCTTAGTTTAGTGAGAATATGATTACATTTCTTGATGAATTGCGAACTAAAACGCTGTTTAGAAAAGTGAAATTATACGAAAGAGTCGGACTAATTCAATCACATCAATAATGCTAAGTCATGAGCATCAAAACTATCATTGATACGCAATATCATTAGCTTAATAAAGTATTTACATAGAACTAATAAAACATTCACTTTGCAGTATAAACTCCTTGAAAAATATGTAGCCTGAATGTCATTTTGCTATCATTGGTGATTTTATATATTTTAATTGTATTGGGTAAAACGAGCACTCTTAGATAAAATTTACCCTCATATTTGACAACACAAGGTGCATAGAGAGAGTGATAGATCTAGATCTTATGTAGGCCTATGGTTTTTATGAAAAAACTCAAAATTAACGCAAAATTTGCAAAAGTAAATTATTTTTATATAATTCTGATTTACCTCAGGTCACCAAACAAACGGGCTATGTCCTATTCTCCGTCGCCTTCTCCTTCTATCTCCCTCTCTTCATCATCATCGCCGTCTACTTTCGTGTCTACCGCGAGGCCATCAGTCAATCACGCTTTTTGGCAACTGGCATAAAAGTTGCCAGACGTGATGACATAACCAACTCTGAGATAACGCTTCGCATACACACGGGTCCCAGCAGGAAAAGATCTACTCGTGGTTCTTCCCAGATCGGAATCTCAGACATTACATCAGGAGGGACAATTATAGTCGAAGAAGAACGATCTGAATTAGAGAACTTAACGCATCGATCCCCTTCAGCCGCGCCGAGGGACTGGAGGGATGAGGGAGGGACGCAGAGGCTGTCCCCTATTCCCTCGAGGGTTTCACGGTCGAATTCCAGCGATGGAGAGATGTATGAGGAGAGAGGGAGTAGAAAGAGGGAGGTGGGAAGAAGGCCTCAGATGTTGTCTAAATTGAGTCTGGCGAATAAGATTGCAAAGTTTAATAGAGAGAAGAAGGCGGCGAAGACTCTGGGTATAGTTGTGGGGGTGTTTGTCGTCTGCTGGTTTCCTTTCTTTTTTGTTCTTCCTCTCGGTAAGTTTATACACTTCTCTTAATTTTAAAAGTGTAATAATGTATTTTTTTAATATGAAAGTACATATAATATACCATGTGGTGTTTTCATAATGTAGTTATTGCATAGAAAGGTAACATAATAAATTTATTTGTTATAAGATTTGTGGTAATATTCAAGGTTGATCTAGCATTTATAATAAATTTTGACCTTATATACTATATATATTGTTAAATTTAACACAGGTGATTGATTATAATTATTGCATGAATATTAGTAGTTTTGAAAGTATTGTTTTTTTCCGCATCAGAAATTGCAGCGTTTGAAAATAGCATCATTTTTATATGTCATTTTTATGTCAATCTTGAAATCTAATATAAGCTGCATCGACAGTAAAATTGTTCATAAATTTTGATCAAGACTAACCGTGGGCAAGCCAATCCATAAGTAATATTCTAAAAAATGTTTTTTTACAACCATTACCTCTGTTTTGTGCTTATAAATGCTTCATTGCTTCTAAGTAAGTCAACTGTCAAGTGTAGAACCCGATACTTATGACTTGATCAGTGAGTCGTTACTATTCTACCCAAAGGACACTCTACTGATATATTGTCATTCGCCTTCAGCAGTATTTCTGCTTTGAGTTGTCAGCTCGGTCATTACTTGCAGGACCGCAGAGACTGATGGTTAAATCTTCGCAAAGGAAGCGTAATGTTAGCTCTATATGTCTTGTTTGAAGTAGTCATTTCTCTAAGTAAGAACTTTGCTTTTCAACGCGAAGTAACCGGTGTAGTAAATTTACGAGTTTTTTATTGTCAAGAAAGATGAAAATTAAATCGGATTTTTTTCAGATGGAAAATACTTTGTGTTTATATCTTGTTGTAAACGCTGATTCGATATTCACGTTAATATTAATATCAATCATCAAATTTAATACGAATTATATTTCATTTCTTCTACAATTAATGTTTATTGTGTCGTGCTTTAGCAGTATCTAAATTAGACAGATTATTCAATATCAAAATCATCCTTGGAAAAAAATTATGAATGCGCTACTAACAGCTATTTATTCTGCTAGGATCTGTTTTTAATCAAAAACGACTAGTTACTATTCTATATATAGCTTCAGACTCAATATTTTGTAAGTAACTCTACGAAGTTTCATTTATTTAACGATTCTTTAATTGAAACTTTCTAGTAATAATTCTATTCGCCGAGGGATTCTGTCTGAAACTGCATTTCTTTGCAAATCTAATTAGAAGCGACTCGCTTCATTGAAGATGACTGTATTTTTGTGACCCAAGTTGAAACCTTTGCTATTTCTCATTGAGTCAAACTTTCAACGTTTTCTTTTAGACCAAAGTCAATAAAAAAACGCGCGGAGCCTTTCAGTTGTTTGCTTGTCACGTCGTTTCATTCTTTTTCCATTTCGTCTTCTTTTAACCATCACATAAAGCCCTTGGGCTAAGTTTAATTTTAGATGGGGCTCGAATTTCGTAGAGTAATATCGTTAATTTGTTTTCTTTTGGTCACAATTAAAAATTCAAACAAATAGTCTAAATAAATAACTTTACCTGAATCTTAAAAACTTGATAAGAGAGGCTGCCATTTTATAATTGAATTTTACTAATTATTAAGTATAAAATTGTGCATGGGCACAATTTTATACTTAATAATTAGTCAAATAATTAGTAATTTTCATTGTGTTAAATAAAGCGGTAGATTTATTCCTATACTTACAATTTGCTAATATATCTTGCTATTTTATGATTGTCTATAAATACGAATATATAGATAAATATCATATAATATATGAATATATAGATAAATATAATATAATATATGAATATATAGATAAATATAATAATTAATAAATATACACACTTTGAGGACATACCAATGTTCGAACGTTTTATAATGTTTACTTAATAAGGTATTTTTGCTATATTATGTTTTGAGAATGATTAATCTCTGCAATATTATAGGACCTTTCGGATTCAATTTGAAAATGTTGTTTTTTAACTACAGGGTTGCCCGGCTTCCTGTTCTCTCTGAATTCTCTACGTGACTATGTTAGGACATAATAATGTAGCGTGGTCGCTGAACGTGGCAAAGTTAGAGTATTTGAGAGAAAAGAGTTTGGTTTAGTTGAGGGCGTTTACTGAATGTGAAAAGAGTCTCAAGTAGCACAATAGAATTAGATGAGTGTGTTTGCTTGGATGTGTACGAGAATGTGTCTGTGTATCTGTTATCGAGTTCATTGATTTATTGAAAGACGCACGAGCGAATTTTTTTATCAATCGCCTTATTCGTAGAAAGTTTTTGGTGTTTATCTTGGTGCATTTGTCTGGGTACGATAGAGGTCTGGGTAGCTTTATCAATGTATTTCTCGGTTGTTTAGTGAGACGAATAGGTTTCATGAAATTATTTTAATCGCATAAATAGATTAAGTTCTTTATACGAATTCAACTATAAAATAAATTGCAGTATTTTGTTGGAATAAAAATTCCTTAATTAATTTTTAGGTAAAAAAAGACACTTGAATAAATTTTTTATCAGATAATAGTTATTTGTTTTGAGATTGCATGCAGTAAATTTTTTAGTTGGGAATGCCTTTCTCAATTAAAGAATAAAAATTTAAATAATGATGCTTTATTTTTTATTAAACCAGTTTAAAAATCTAAATCATTTCAATGTTAGGCCTACTCTTCCTTTCCTGTTGTTATGCTAAAGCTATTCTGGAATATTTTTACTGAAAAGATAATTTTTATTAGATTTTTAAAATAAGTTCTTATAGATAAATTTATAGATGCCGCTTCTTTGAAGTGTAAAAGCAAAATGTTGCTATTTGATTTAAGATTTAAAATAAACTGTTAATTTTATAATATTAAGTTAATTCAGGAACAGTAATTTATATTGTATAATGTATATACCCTTTCATAAAAGAGTAACTTGATTAACTTTGAATTAATATTCAGAGATTTTTTCAGTATAGATTAGGCTAATCCCAGTATTTTAAAGTATTTATTCAACAAACGGTTAGTTATTTCATCTGTATATTTAGCTAACCTCGCCTCAACCTTGGTAATAGATTCTAAAATTTAGCATCATCAAATGTTGAAAAATAATGTAGATATTAAAGTTTAATAATCGAAAGTTGTAAGATAGTATTGAGTTAAATTCGTATGCTACTTTGCTGCTTTTATATGGGTAACAGTTTTATTCTTCGGAGAATTGCGCACTGGTTTAAAAATTCTAATTGCGATTCGTTAAAAATTGACCGAGTCTAGTCATAGATTCATGCTAGCTCCAGACAATGTAGGAGACAGGTCCCAGATGAAATTAACCCTTTAGGGATAAAAATATGAGTGAGTCGAGCAGACGCGTTTTTCCAGCTACTAAAAAGTAAGCAAGTGAATGAGTGGATGAACGAGTGAGTGAATGAGTGAATTGTCGAGTAAACGAGTGAGTGTATGAACGAGTGAGTGAATGAGCTAGTTAGTAAATGAGCGAGTGAATGCGTGAATGAGCGAGTGAGTGAATGAGTATATGAGGCAGTGAACCAGTGAGTGAGTGAATGAACTAGTTAGTGAATGAATGAGTGAGTGAATGAGCGAGTAAGTTTGTGAATTAGTGACGAGCAAGTGGGCGACTGATTGAACGTATTAATAAATGCCTAAATTAGGAAATAAATATAAAATGACTTCAAAGTTAAAAGGTAGAACTAAAAATCAAAAAATTGAAGCAAAGAAGAAAATATCACTAAATGAAAGAAAAAAAGAAAATAGATGCGTAGTTGATAAACTGGTTTTATACATATAGACTGAAACTGATAATGAACGAAAAGCGAGATGCGGAGGAAAAAGAATTATGACGTAAAAAAACATATAAATCTAGAACGAGACAGAGAGAGTCAATCTCAGTCAGAATGAGACACAACAGTGGGTGTAGGGGGGGGGGGGCGAATCCAGACTCTCAATCCGGGATTCAGGAGGTGTTTTTTTCACCAAATACAAAAATCATTTTAAAGAGATTTTCTGTTTGTTTTCTATAAAAATACTCGTTGAATACTTCTTTTTTCACTCAGGGCGTGAGACCCTTGGCGCCCCTGGATCTTCCTCCGTGTCAGTGAAGGGTGGGAGGGAGGGAGGCGGAAGAGAGAAGGCGGTCAGTTGATTCGATGAGAAGCTAACGGTCGAGTGGAGTTGAAGCGAATTTACGACTTTGTAATTGGTTTGGAATTGTTACGCGTTCTGGGAGAAAGAAATAGAAATTGAGAGAGAAAAAGTGTGGGAGAGAGAGAGAGATAGTGAGAGAGAGAAAGAGAGAGAGAGAGAGAGAGAGACAGAGAGAGAGGGAAAAAAAGAAAGAAAGAAAGAGAAAAAGAAAGAAAGAAATAAAGAAAGAAAGAAAAAAATAACCGAGTATGGTAGTGGAGGGATAGAAAAGTTAGATATGTCTTCTTCTCATCTTGAAAAAGAGTAGGATAAAGTTGATTGTTTATAGTTTCCTGTCTTGATTACCTGTATAATAAAAAATCTTGTCCTCAAAATGTAATACAAAGTTTAATCATTCGTTAACGATTTCCGATAGAGTGATTTCTAAATTAATGATTTCAGAATTTGTGATTTTTTAATGAGTGGTTTATAAATAAATCTTTAAGAAATTATTCAAGTTGCTCAACAAGATATTTAGGTACATAATAGCTTAGCCCCAAGTTGCCCGCAAAAATTTGATTTGGAATCTTTTGATTAATAGACATTGCTTTTCATAAGCCAGTTGCATAAATTATATATACACAAATGTAATATCTAATTTTTTTTTTTAATTTTCAAAAGTGAACGAAAAATCTATAGAATATAACGAATTTTTACATTTCAACATATTATATCAAAATGTTATATAAGGATCCGATTATATTATCTTTAAAGTGATGACCCCTAACATTTAACAATTTAATTTCGGTCATCAGTAGTGAGATAATTGAAATGGCGAAGATTTAAAGAACACGTGTTGGACGTAAGACGTGATAGACAAGAATGAACATTGATTCAAGCAATAAAATAAAGAAAGAACGTCTCGCGCAAACACAAGATAATCGATAATGAGTTCAATAGCATTTCCTATTAGTTTACAATCGATTTTTATAATAATATTATTCTAATACATTTTCATAATCTACTTATGAAAGAGTTTAAAGAATATTCAAGGATTTAGGTTAAAGTTTAGGGCTAGGCTTAGAATTAATAGTAGAAGTTAGAATTAAATTACCCTCAGTTTTGTAGCATGTGAACAATTATTTTAGTGTGCTGTAACGATTTTTATGATTCTACTGAATATCCTAAATAATGTGCTATTTTTTAACATTAGGACGCAGATAAATGGACTAGGATAGTCTTTATTAGACTACATTCTGTTTGTTTGCTTATTAACGACACTGCTGCAACAAAAAGGCAGTAATAGAAAGTAATAGTAATAGAAAGTAAAGTTTTATATATTCCATAATCAAAAATAAAATACACAAAATATATTAAAGCAAAATTATTATATTTGAAAACAGAGAATGATGAGATAATTTATATGCAGATGATAGTGTTGTCATGGATCGATATTATCAAATAGCTATATGAAAATTCTTACATTAAAATGCCTGACTCTTGCAGTTGAGAAAATACAAAAATGTAACAGAATGGTTTCGACATGGAAGACATTCTGGTACATTTTTGTTTCATTCAGAAGATAGCAATGTGTTAAATAGAATGTGCACATGTTTGGCTGAATGGAGGACATCATTTCTTTTTTAACCGAGCCTTATCAATGGTTTTTTTTGATAGTGTGATGATTCTTAAAAACATCAGAAAGCTGATTTTTTTAAAGAATTCACTTGGACAACACCATATGTATTTTGTTTCTAATCTGATGATTATATTTTTACACTAGAAAGCGTAGTTGCAGGACCGCTTAAAGTGTAGTAGAATCAACACTTACTATGCTTCCTTCTATACCGAATTAACTTGGACAGTACCACAACAAATTTCTTTTTAATAGAGATGTTTCGATATTTATCAAGTATATATGCGATAACCATTGGAATGTCATATTTATTAATATTTTTATATTATAGAGACTAAAAGATAAGAAAATGATACACTTGTCATGATCAGTTTTGAGTAAAGTTTATTGCTAATAATATTACTTGCAGCTGAGAAGTAAAAACTCTTATAGCACAGCTGAGCGGGCGACATGGGGTCATTTTATTATAAAAAGTGAATATACAGTAAAGTCTTCAGTATTTTTTGAGATGAAAAAGTGGCAAATTTTATGGATAGTTCTTTGGCATAGATGCTTCTAAATATCTCCTAATTGTATGAATATTATATATTAAGTTTATTGAATTAAATGCACATTCCATTATCTCTGATCATCGCCTTGGGTTACCGATACACTGAAACAATAGCATATTGCACATTTGCACTTTTACACTAAAACTATGAGAGAGCGAGAGAGAGAGGGAGAGAGAGAGAGAGAGAGAGAGGAGAGAGGAAAGAGGAGAGAAGAGAGAGGAGAGAGATGGAGAGATGGAGAGATAGAGAGAGATAGAGA
>JAQIXG010002717.1:0-16841 GCA_034700105.1 Oconnorella tubifera | reverse complement strand
ACTCATCACTTGATTTATACACACACAGTTCATAACGCGTCAGTAAATAGACGCATTTGTGCTGATGTGACGTTAAATTGTTTATTTAACTACAGGACAGGGTAAAGCGTTCAAAGAATGCTTGGCGACACTGTTATCTGACGGTCATTGCATCGTTGAACCATTTGAAGAAACGATACGTGATAGAGTTCATAGTCTGGTGCTGGCTATCAGGGATAAAAATGCAGTAAATTTAACTATGCAGTAACAGCTGTAACTTTAGTTAACTCGATTTCTATATGGCGTTGAATTTAGTAGACTCAAAAGATGTAATGTTAAATTGAGTTAACTCAACACATATTGTTAAATTAATCTAACTAGACATCTGATCAACCTTTAAAAATATTCTAAAATCACAGAAATTGAAATATTAATTAGTTACTTAAATGAAATGTAAGAGAATTAATTATTTCGGTGATTAATTAATCAATTAACTTAACCGTTACTAACTGGATTAATTAGTTAATGGAATAATTGCTTAACTTCTTGTTGACACGATTATTATTCCTCCCAGCGAATAGAATCGCTTGAAGGTCAGCTGACCGGCGTGGCCAATCAGCTTGAGTCTCAGTTAGACCTAAGTCGGTCGGTTGATAGAAAGAACAAAAGGGCGGAAGCTGACCTGGCAGATCTGGAGGAGAGGCTGAGGAGGACAGAGGGGGCTTGCTCCCCCTCGGGGGGACGACACCAAGGGGCGGTCATTGATAAGGTAAAGGGGAGGGGTTCTATTTGTTTAATTTAAAATTTTGTTTGAGTATGTTGTTTAAATATAGAAGTTATTGTTAGATGGTTAGATGTTAGTTTAAGATTGATGTCTGAAATTGTTTGGATTAGGGCTAGGTTTAGGGGTTACGAGGTGGGATGGAGAAGAGTAAGGGGGAAGGAGAGGGGGAGAGAGGGAGGGGTAATATCTTTATAAGAAGATTAGCTTTGTTAGTGTTTTTGTGATACATTTTTGCGATTAACAATGTTCAAAGTTTAATATAATATATTTAAAAACGATAATTTTATATAATATAATATAAATTTTTATAATTTTATAATTATGATAATTTTCAGCGAGTAAAACTATTGGAGGAGCTAAATCATGCAATGCACATGACCCCTTTCCCCGCTAATCTCTCATTGGACGGCGCTATCGACGCTGTGATTGGTCGAGCGCAAGCGTTGTATGGATTGGAAGCGGAGGATTTAGACAGAAAGAAACACGTGCATAACTTACAGAGGAAAGTTAAGAGTCTAAAAGAACAAGTCAACTCTAAGGTGGGGGGTTCAAATCTCGCGTTTTTGCTTTTATCTTTAAGATAAATAAATAAATTTCACGTATGTTTTAACGTCTGGGAATGATGTCACAAGTATAGTCGGTGTTTTATTAAAGGGTGTAGCAAGTCAGTGGCCTCTGTGTGATTTGAACACGGAACTTAATGGTTCTGATATTGATGCTCTAACTACTTGACCAATAAGACAAATTATTGGCATTTTCATCCTAATGTACCCTTCACCCAAGTATAGAGTTTATTATCTTGTTCTCTGATCTTTCTTCTTAATGTACCCTTCTACCATGCGTACAGTTTCATTATCCTATGATCTTCCTTTACTTCGTACCCTTCTTGCAAGCCTCTTGTTTATCTGTAGGACGAGTTATTGAGACTAGAGTCAGATAAGGACAAAGACGTAGACAGTAAGAACAGGAAGTTGTTGAGACTTGTAGAGAAATATAAGACAGAACTTTGTGAGACACACAGCGAGATAAGGGAACTGAAGGACAGACTGACAGAGGCTGGTAGTCTACAGGTAGGTCTAGGTGTATGTCTGCATGTATGTGTCATATATGGTATTTGTGGATGCATGTCTGCTTGTTCGGCTACATTTTTATAGACTACTGAATATTTAGATATACACCCAAACGCACATAACGACACACGTGCAGGCACACATACAGACACATACAAACACACATACAAGCACACATGCAGACACAGATACTGTTATGTGTATAAAGGATCAGTCTAGAATGAAAGAGAGAGAGTTAGAACGCTACGAAGCTAAGATCTCTGAACTTGAAGACATCCGTCAGTCACAAGCAACGCGCATACGTAACCTTCAGAACAGTCTTGAAGGTCAAGAACAAGGTCAGGTCAGAGTTCAGGGGATGTCGGAGGAGCTCAGGGCGATGAGGAACACAGTGGGGGAGGTGACGAAGAGAAATAGACAGGTAAATGAGGGGGGCAGGGGGTAGGGGGTAATTTTTTTTATATTATACAAACCACATGCACCTTATCGGATGATGTTCTTATTGAGATTTGAGAATACATAATAAACGGTGAGAATAAACAGTAAACAGTAAGAAAAAATAGTAAACAGTGAGAATAAACAATTAACAGTGAGAATAAACAATAAGAATAAACAACAAACAGTGAGAATAAACATTGAGGATACTAATAAACAGTGATAATAAACAACAAACAGTGAGATTAAACAATGAAGATAATAATAAACAGTGATAATAAACAACAAACATTGAGAATAAACAACAAACAGTGAGAATGAACAATAAACAATTAGAAAAAACAATGAAAATTAACAGTAAACAACTGAAATTAAAAATAAACAATCCAAGACAATAAATTCTTTTAGATTCCATTATAATCACCTATTATTTCAACTTTTCTGTTTCCAGTTGCTGGAATTACGTCAGGTGATCGTCCGCATGCTAGGACTGAGCGGAAAGTCAGCGGAACATTCCATAGCGGACCACGACATAGTCCAGCGCCTGGAACGTCTTATCCTAGCGAATCAATCAACCATGACGTCTACCCTAGTACTCGACTCAAGTGTGGAGGACATGGTTGACGGATTCCGCAGAGGTTACGACTCAGCGGGGGACGACCTTGACATTCATTACGCCACGCCCACGCCTAGGGGTCACGGTCGGGTGAGAGGGGGTGCGGGGGTACAAAGGTCGAGGTCGTTTTCTCCAGTTAAAAAACGTGATGTGAAGATTTATTAGGGTTAGGAAAATTGTTGAATTTTGATCTGATTGTGGGAGGGGGAGGGTGGGTAAGGGGAGAAATGGCCAGGGGGGGGGAGAAATAGCCAGGGGGAAAATTGTGCCAAATATTGTTTATTTTTATTTATTTATATGAAGTATTTAGTACGGGTTAAATTAGAGTAAATTGAGGTTATGACATTGAGTTAAAAAAGGGTTAGAATTAAGGTTTTAGTCTGATCTTAAGCGATTCAGTTAAAAAGGGCTAGAATTCTATGGTTATTTTCTCTCTGTGGTTTTTTTTCTAAACTTTCAGTTTATTAAGTAAAATCTAATAAATAAATAAATAATAAACAATAAAGCTACGTTAATAAATAATGTTTTTTATAATTAATTTGTATTATTATAATTAGAATGTAGCACAGAGCTTATTAGGCTTGTATATAGTTGTATATAGGCCACGCCTACTTTAGATGTGTATATTGGCCACGCCTACTTTAGATGTACATCATTTTGTATGTATAACTGTTTCATGTATAATCATTTTTATGTATAACGGGTAGCATAAATTATCATATTTTAGTCTCATTTAGCATAAATTAGCATATTTTAGCTAAATTAGCATAAATTAACATATATTAACTTTCAAAAATTAACAGATATATTATATGTTGTATATTTCTTTGCAAGTTTTCTTTATTTTATTCTGTACACAATAATAAAACAAATTTCAATATATTTACACATAATTCAAAAACAATTTGAAATCATTGAAAACGTCTCGAAATGCAGTAAAATTTCAGTTTTAGATTCTCCTTATCACTTTAGTTAAGAAAAAATCTTCCTTAAGTAGGGGGGGCCGACCCCCCGGTGCTTAAAGTTCAAAGAGCCCCACTGTACCCACGAGGCGGTCAACTGAAAGTCCAGAGGGGGCCCTGGGGCTGTAGTGAGAGGCCCCCACTAATAATTGTATCTGACAAAAATGTTACAAAAATATTTGGATTTCAAACGTTATTGGAGTGATTCGTAATTTGGTTACTTGTTGCACCCTTTAATAACTTGTATGGTTACTTGTTGCACCAGATATTTCACAGAACGTGTTTTGCATGAATTATCATATTATAAAAATGATGTCTCAGACATAGCTGTCAATTTAAGTGCCTTACTAAAGGCTGCAGCAAGTTAGCGAAATAGTAAACATTCGTAAAATACAATAATAACAACAACAATAATAATAATAATAATACTGAGTAAATTAGTAAAAAAGTAAATGTAAATAATACCTTGCTATGGTCTCGTGATTCAATTAAGGCCATTGATGAACCAAATCTACTTTTAGCGGTAAAAATACCCAGGGTCTTATTGGGCTGAAAATAAATCACAATAAACACAGTAGATTTTATTGTTTCTTTATTTATTGACTAACGTCACATCAGCACAAATGCGACTATTTATTGACGCATTATGAACTGTGTGTGTGTATAAATCAAGTGATGAATGAACGCTTCACTCTTAACGTAACATCAGCACAAACGCGTCTATTTACTGACGCGTTATAAACTGTGTGTGTGTATAAATCAAGTGATGAGTGAACGCTTCACTCTTGAACCCGAAAAGTGAATTATTTATCTTTGAGGAGTAAAAAAGCATGTATAAAATGATATATTATAAATGGCATATTATAAATGGTTTATATAAACCGTATATTAAAACAGCATATTAAGCTAATAATATAAATTTCTACCTGATGTACTTCGCTCTCTAGCGATTGGCTGTTGAACAGGTAGACACGCCCACCTTCCCCTATAAACCAATCAGATTACTAGATATTATATGTGTCCATAACCCCCCCTCTTTTCAAGCAGTAAAAATTCTGGCATTTTACTTATATTTAACCAATAGGCCCCATTTCTCTGACTCTCTGCACCCTTTGACAAAACGCATAATTCAACATCTACCTTGTTATTAACAAACAAAAATTCAGACACCAACCTAAACTCAACAATCTATGAATTGCCAAAAAAATAATTTTAAATTTTTTTTTTAATTTTTTTTAATTTTTTTTTATAAAATTTAATTTTTTACCCCGCCCTAGCCATCCCCTTCCCCCTTAATTTGACAATTTTCTTACTATCTTCAGTCATGTCTTCAGAACGAAAATGAGCAGAAACAAGAACGGATGAATGGTCATCCTGCGGTAACTTTAAAACCTATACAATAAAATCAGTTGAATACATTTATTGCAATAGATTTATATATAAGATCGAAAAAAATAAGTTAGGGGGGAGTGGAAAGGGCACGCTTCTACTTTAAAATTAGAGGAAAAAAAATACCTAAAAAATTCTAGGGGGTGGGGGTCCACTGTAATAAAAAAGAATTAAAAGGGGGTTGGGGGGCCTCTGCAATATATGTTTAAAAATTACTGTTTTATTTCAAATTTTTTGTCGCACACTGACTCTTCACTTACTATAACGTTAGAGCCAAATCTACTGAGGTCTCTGTTCCCGTACAATGCGAGGATTGGTTCATCATTTATCCCATTGTCTTCAATCAGATAGAAGTGGACAATACCTGCCTGGGTAAAATCCCTCCCGGTTATCGTGTCCGTGGTCGGAACGTCTAGGTCCAATCAAAAATAAAACATTTTATAACGTCACATCAGCACAGATGTGACGTTAATCTATTTCAGATTTAGTGCGTGTGTGTGTTTAATGTGAATTTTAATGTGAATTGAGCTACTTTTATTTCTAAAAGTAGCTCAATTCTCTGCTATAATAAATAACGTCACTTCAGCACAAATTTAAAATCTCACAAACATTAAAAACAAGCCAGGCATTTCATCCGGTAAAGCATCACACTGCGTGCAAATATCACCTGCAGTCAGTGACGTCACAACGATGACGTCATCATCGTTCCATATCGTTACACCGACAAAAGCCCCAAACTGTTCGAATGCGTTTCTCCCTTCTATGGTCGACACAGGCTGGGGGTTGTCAACGGGGGACCGGAATATGAACACTTTACCCGCAGACTGAATGACACCGGAACTGTAAATAGAAAAAATGTATGTCAGGGTCGTCAGGGCCGATATGTCAGGGCCGGTATGTCAGGGCCGATATGTCAGGGCCGGTATGTCAGGGCCGATATGTCAGAGCCGATATGTCAGGGCCTATATGTCAGGGTCGATGTCAGGGTCGATATGTCAGGGCCGATATGTCAGGGCCGATATGTCAGGGCCGATATGTCAGGGCCGATATGTCAGGGCTAATTTGTCTAGTGACGGATATATAATAATAAAATAAAAGTAAATCAACAAAAATAAGATAAAAAATTTGCCTGGTAGAGATTCGATGCGATGGGGCCCCTATGACCAGCCAGGGGGTCCCATAAGACGAGACCCCCCCAGCAACTGAGTAGCCGGCCCACTGGTAGTCCTAGATTAAAAAATAATTGAGAAAAATAGTAAAACAACTGAAACTTATTAAATGGGACATTATAGGGGTCAATATATTAATATAGGGTTTAGTACATCTCGCTCCACCCCGACTCAATTAAGAAATTAATAATATTTCAATTTCATTGATCACTCTAAATGTAAAATGTAGAAAAAAGAAAGTCACCTTTTCACCATTAAATCTCCAGTCAAAATCTGCCTCAGTTAATCTGGAGCCATCTGAATACAAATAAAATACATTGAACTTGGACCAATCTAATCTAAAGGCATTAATTACTAAAGGGTGCAGAAAAGAATGACTTTTTAAAACGGTTAATAACTGTTTGCCATCCTTTTAAAACTTTTAAATCAATCAATCCAATCAATCTATTAATCAGTACATCAATCAGTTCACTAATCAATCAATCACTCCACTACTCAATACCCTAATCAATCAATCAGTCCACTAATCAATCAATCAATCAATCAATAAATCGACTAATCCACCAAAACAAGCAAAACTGACCTCTAAGATTACTGCTGGCAAAAATGACCCCCACCATGCCCCTCTGTCTCCCCCCCACCCCGGCAAAAGGTGACCCTATGATGACGTCATCATTGCCGTCGTTGTTGACGTCACCGACGCCTAGAGACCACCCAAGGTTACAATAACGCTCCTACGTAAATAACAATACGTAACATCAATATAAGAATAACAAGAATAAGAATAAAGAGCAATAAAATAATACAAACTCATAGTAACACAATAGCAAGCAGTAATACATATTGATTTGACAATAGCTTAATGTCACATCAGCACAAAACGGCTATTTACTGGTCTAGTGACCAGCTGAAATTTCAAAAATATTCTGCTTAAATATACCCCCCCCCCGCCATAACATACCGTGCAGCTGATAATAATACTTGGTTGGGGGGGCAGTGGCGCCCCTTCTGAGGCCCCACCCAGATAGATGTACACTTTTCCATAGTAGTCTAAAGTTTGTGTTCCGACTGACGGAGCACTAATCACTAGGTCATTTAGACCGTCTAGATTGATGTCTAGAACTTTAGCAGTCCAACCAAACCTACTGTTCTCCTGAATTTTAAATAATTTATTAATTACTAATTAATTAATAACTTCATTAATTGATTAATTGACCAATTGATTAATTAATTGACTAATTGACTGATTAATTGATTAAACAAGATTAACGTTTCAAAATTAAATAAGATTAACATGTCAAGGCCTGTCAGAGAAGTGGTCAGAGAGCTGGACTCGGACGTGATAAATCCTGGTTCAAATCCCGGATTTAATATTAAATAAATATCAAATAAAGAATAAGGAGTAAGATTAAAAAAAACTGACATCAATTCCGTTGAGTGTTTGGTTCGCGTTTGTGTCTAGCAATAAGTTACTCTGTGGTATACCATTGGATGTACCTGTAAATATATGCCTAGATGTATCTGTAAGTATGTGTCCCATATATACGTAAAGATACTATATCTGTAGCTGTAAATGTATGCCTAGATGTATCTGTATGTATGTCTACGTATATCTGTAAACATACTACTCTGTATCTGTATATCTCTGAATCTATTGTTAAATATATCTCTAAATGTTCTAAATGTTAGTATCATAGCATCATCATACTGTATAGTCAAACAGACAGACAGACAGACAAACAGACAGACAGGCAGACAAACAGACAGACAGATATGCAAACAAATAAATAAATGGACAGACAGAAAAACAGAAAAACAATTAAACAAAGAGATAGACAAACAAACAACTAAACAAACAGACAGACAGACAAACAGACAGACAGGCAGACAGACAGATATGGAAACAAATAAATAAATAGACAGACAGAAAAACAATTAAACAAAGAGATAGACAAACAAACAACTAGACATATAACAAGGCAAAAAGACTAAAAAAAGACAGAGAAAGATTAATATATTTGTCATCACTATAAAATAAAATGCTACCACTCTGTACTTTTCACCCACTCACCATATACAATATAGACCCTCCCCTGTTCATAGTTACCACTCGATGAGTAGCTGGATGCAGAGATGATGACGTCCATATAACCGTCATTGTTTATATCACCTGACGTCATGTGACTGAATGATAAACACACTATCATCATTATCATCATCATTATCTAATCAATAACATCAATATCATCACTATCATCATCGTTATTATCTAATCATTAACATCATTATCATAATCACCATTGTCATTTTATCAATAACATCATTATCATCATAATCAACAGCGTCGTCATCTTTACTATCATTATTAAGAATATTTCTACACCTGGATATCATCATCACCATCATCTAATAAAAACTATAATCATCATTATCATCATTGCAATCAACATTAATCATTACTGTAGTTAATGGTTATCATCACTATAATTCTCGGGTCTAGGTGATTTCCCCCCCGGAGATTTCCCCCCGGAGATACAGATTTCCCCCCTGTGATTTCCCCCCCGTAATTTCCCCCCCGGTGATTTCCCCCCCGTGATTATACTCGGGCACGCAGTGACAAGATAAATTTCATGATGAAACAAACTAGCATATTTGTTATTACTTTTACTATACAAAAAGAGTAGACTCGAGCAATTTAGCATACTGTAAATGTCCATAACACGCAATATATAGTAGAGTAAATAATGTCTCTGAAATGCGATATTGTATGCCATTTCATACTTAAAAGTTTTCTTCAGATCTTAAAGTTTCTCAAACGCCTCGACGACGAAAGGCCAACGCTGGCAGCAAACGCAGGCCTACTGCTAGCGCAAGATTTTCATTCCTACGATAACGCTCTTGGAGGCCTTTTAAATGTTTAAACTAATCGTTAAGAAGAAAAGTTGAGTCAAAGTTCAGATGTTTGATCCTCTCCCACCCCCTTAAGGAAAATCTTTTTTGTTTAAAAAAGATTTTCATAAAATGCTGTAACAAAAAAGGTGACCGCATCTTAAGTTTAGGTCAAATAACCTTAAAAAAGATCATCACACAGATTTTGGCAAGAAATAAAGTCATCGCATAATTTTTTAGTCAAAAAGCTAAAAAAGTAAAAATGTTCATCACATCAAAATTTATTTTTTTGTTTTTTACCACCCTCCCCCCACTCTCAGAAGACCGTTGCGGCGCCCCTGGTCTCACGTAAATCACCGGGGGGAAATCACCGGGGGGGGAGATCTTTGGGGGGGAAATCACCCGCTTCCATAATTCTCATTATTATCATCATCATTAACATCATCGTAATAATTATTATTGTTAAGATCATTATCATCATTATTATCATTATGATGCGGGGTACAGTGACTCACCCTCCCAGTCGAGAGTAATGATGTCTTGTCATATAGAGACTCAAAGGTCCTTCTATCACTTCACTGTTACATGGAGCTATTTCTTTATTCGATCTTTTTGCACGTACTTCCAACTTTTTCTACATACACATCAATACATCTGTCTGTCTCTCTGTCTGTCTGGATGTCAGTCTGTCCAGCTGTCTGGCTATCACTTCACTATACATAAAGTTATCTCTGTATTTCATTAAATAATCAGACAGACAAACAGACAAAAACAGATAAATAGAACGACATATATAAGCAGACAACCAGCTACACATCAATAAATCTGTCTGTATGTATGTCTGTCTGTCTGTATGTAAGTTTATCCATCCATCCATTTATTAAAAAAAACTTTTATTTCTAACCAATAAAGTTTGATTAACGGAAAAATAAATTCCCCGGTCAGCTTTGGTTGTAATTATGTCAACCGGGTCAACAAACTCCCCGACCACGCTTAACCATTTCTCAACCAATTCCGCTTTTTGCTTCTTACGTAATCCAGCAAGGTCATTCTGATCGGAAAAATGGTCATTCTGTTTGGAATTGATCCGCGATGAAACGAAGGATTCTGATTGGATGGAAATTTCGTCTTCGCAACGAATGTAAATAGGATTTTCAGGCAGAGTGCAGACACTGGGAATATTTTATATAAAATTGTTACAAATAAAAAGGCGTTTTTTAGCTTTAAAATTTAGATATTTCATTTACTCCTATTTATAGAATAAAATTTTAAAGTTAAGTTTGAAGTGTGAATTGTAGCATTATATGAACGATGTCTCGGACATAGACGTTAAATTAAGCGTCTTACTAAAGGATGCAACAAGTTAAGTTTAACGTCTGCATTACTGTATTATATAAATGGTATCTCAGACATAGCTGTCAATTTAAGCGTTTTACTAAAAGGTGCAGCAAGTTAACAATGTATAAAGCATTTACAGGAATCAAACCCAGATCTGTCACATCCGAGTCCAGCGCTCTAACCACTTGGCTACTGAACCACAACTCTTTTTTTGACCTCCGTATTACTTTAATTTAGAATTAAAAAAAAAAAAACGCACTCTGTTCCTTGATCCAGCATTTTAATAACGCGTCGCCAAACGTTTTGTACCCATGACGTCATGTCGTCGACCCCCCCCAAGAAGTAGTTATTCAACGCGTCAGTTAGAAAGGGACTGTTAGACGCAAATATGGGGTACAGCTAAAAAAATACAAAAAATAAAAATATTAAAGCATTGAAATGAAATAATGATAAATAGTTTTATTATTTAAACAAATAAATAAAAATAGAAAATAGAAATAAACTTACTAAGTCAATAGCCCCAAGGCTCTCCCCCAGTCTAGAAATAAAAAATTTGAAACAAAAATTAGATGAACTTTAATTAATATAAATAATTGTGTAATCGTAATTACTACAGAGTACCTTGCTAAAGGGTGCAGAAGACATGATATCACTGCAAATTACACAAACACTTCTATAATATCAGATTTTTTAAAAAATCAATTCCCAACCATAAAAAAAGGAAAATTCTCTAACTCTAACCCTAACTTACTCTAACTCTAACAATAACTAACTTCAGTCCTTGCCCTAACTTTAACTCTAACCCTAACTCTAATGTTAACCCTAACTCTACTCTAACCCTAACTTTACCATAACTTTAATCCTAACTCAAACTCTAACCCTAACCCTAAAAAGATCATTCATTTCCAACCTTCCCATAAAAAGCAGGAAAGTACAGTTTGAAATGATTTCCTCAGTCATGGGACTGGATGGACCGTACAGCTCTGTGTAGATATTCAACATGTCATCTATTGGTACGTACCTAAACAACAAAATAATTTGAATCACAATATTTGGTTTACAGACATTTGATCTACAGACATTTGATCTACAGACATATGTTCTACAGAAATTTGTTCTACAGACATTTGGTCTACACATATTTGGTTTACAATGACATTAGGATTAGGATTGCTAAGAGAATAGCTATTTTTAGACATGCCATATTTATAATCCACTCAAATTCAATTAGAGAATGGCTATATGCTACACACAAGTGGAAAAGTTTATTTATTATAACAATCTTTGCTTAATATCAGATTTGTTGTTATTATTATTATCATAACGTCACATCAGCACAAATGTGTTTATCTGTCAAATAAATTATTTATGGTTAATATTTAATCACGACAATATGTCGGTGATGTAAACTGCATTTGTAAAAACAAAGTAAATGCTTGACTCTTAATGCAGCAAATAAATCGGCTTTTTAATTATTTGTATCAAAGCAATGTATGTTATACCATTTAGTTACTTGTCCTACATAGTCCATGTTCAATTCATAAACATTCAGTACATCGCCTCCTATAATAATAATAATAATACTGTTTAAAGTTTTTATATACTAATTACTTTGCAACAGAGCTTAGTATTAGAGTTAGAACTAAGGTTAGAATTTGGGTTAAAATGAGTGTACGATTTAGGGCTAAAATTACGGTAGAATTATTTTTAGAATTTGTGTTAAAATTAGAGTTAGAATTACGGGTAACATTAGGGTTGTTATTAGGGTTAGAAATAGGGTTAAAATTAGGGTTATTATTAGGGTTAGAATTATGGTTAATGATAGATTCAACAACCTACCAAAGTCCCCGGCAGAATGTGCTCGACTGAATGATCCATTATAGTTGAGCTAAGTAAACAACCATTATCATCATTATCATAATCATCATCAAATTAATTGTTATCACTATAATTGTCAATCATAACAAAAATATGCAATCAACAACCAAAAGATATAAGACCCTAATTCTAACCTTAATTCTAACAAAACGCACACAAAACTATATCTATAACTCTAAAATTAATTCTAACCCTAATTCTAACCTTAACACTCACAAACTAATCCTATAATTCTAACCCTAATTCTAGCTCTAACCATAACCCTACCCTTCTACATCCCCTACCTGACCCATGACCTCCAGAAAGCCCTGATCTATCCCCAGTGAATGCCACGTGACGTCAGAGACCTGGTGTTGAATGATTGCCAGGAGGAAGACAACCAACTTCTCTGTCGTCTGAATCATCATTCAAACAGATCATAAGAATACACCCCCCCACAAAAAAAAACATTCATTCTCTCACTATAACCGCACCCCCCCCAAAAATGCATTATCAAAACTCAATTACAGATAATATCCGAAGTTAAAATCTAATAATCATAGACTAGTTTTAATAATTCTAACCCTAATTCTAACTCTAATTCTAGCACATATTCTAACCCTAATTCTAACAATAATTCTATCTCTAATTCTTTATTCTAACGCTAATTCTAACATAAATTCCAACTTTAATTCTTACGTTAATTTTAACTTTAATTCTAGCGCATATTCAAACCCTAATTTCTAACCCTAATACTCACAAACTAACCCTATATCCTAATCCCACCCATAACCATAAATCTAAGCCTAAAATATAATTCTAACTCTAACAATGATTACAAGTAGAAAATAAAAGAAAGAAAACTCTTAACCCGATTCCAAGGTTTTGGATATTCCCTTCTGATGTAATTCACAGAGGCCGTTATGAATGGCGTCCAATGGGTGTCCTCAGACTCCTGGTGATAATTACCTGAGAAAAAATGTTCGTTACTTAACGTCACATCAGCACAAATGCGCATTGTAAACTTGGTGTGCTGAAATAAACTTATGAGGCTTATTGAATGAGTACTCTATTCTAAAAAGTCGCTTAAAGAATCAGTACTCTATTTCAATAAGCCGCTTAATGATTACGTACTTTATTCTAATAAGTTGTTTATTAAATAAGCATTCTATTCGAATAAGCCACTCATTGAATAAGCCGCTACTTACCCCCAAAGCAGAATGAGGGGTAGAAAGCATCAGGGAAGGACGACCCCCCTTGAAATGCATCGGGGTTACGTGAAATCAACTGAAATATAAAAACAACAGAAATTTTCATAAAATTAGCTCTAGCAGTAGCTACAAGTTTTGTTTATTTAACGTCACATCAGCTCAAATGCCCTATTTAATGAAAGAAATGCTCTATAAATAAATAATTTGAGGTTAAATTTAGAAATCAAATAATTGAGAGATTTCTGAATTAAGGAGTCAATGTTCGTATTCAATTGTTATAATTTTAAAATTGGACTAAGCTAATAACAATCACCCCCATTTAACAAACCCCCCCCCCTTCCAGTACCCACCCCCCTTCCAGTACCTGATTGTAATTGACCCCCTGTGAAATAACTTCAAAAAACTTTGCCGCTCTCTCGCCTGCAAAAAAATGAAAATACACAAAAATATCAATATGATCAATCAAACTGTTTGCAAATATACTGTAGATTTTTAATTTCTAATATTTTATTTTACACTTAATCCAATTTATTTCAATAACATATTTGTTATTAGCTCAATAACAAATAAAGTAACAAATAACAAATTGTTTATAGCAAAATTTAAATAAAATAAAACGATGAGAGAATGTCAGTCAAAAATTCAAATCGAAGAAAATTTAATTTTACTAACTGATTTCTAGATGGGTCATAAGCGAACAGCCCCCCGCGCAACATATTTGTACAAAGAGGAGTAAAATAGGTAAATATTGCATTTTTAAAACTTTATATTGAGATTCTCTTCACAATAACCCTAACCCTAAACTGTTAACCCTAATTTTTGATTCCAATTTAATCAAATTGTACAATTTTATAACATTAATTGTTTCATAATTACATTTTCCTAACTTAAAAATATCATAAAATTTAGTTTTAAAAATGCGGAAGTTAAATGCGGGCTATATTATTATCTCTATTTTTAACTGTTTTAAATTCATTAAATTTCAACTAAATCGTTAATAAAATATAATTATCATCGTCTCATTCTCTAATATATATATCAGATTTCAATATATCAGTTTAAACAAGACGTATAAATAATTCCCTCGTCCGGTAGATTGCCGGATAAAAAGTTCATTTTATGCTAAGATTGTTGTTGCACGTGGGCTAATGTAAACAAATAAACAAACCACTTGGGCCCCGTTAACATCATCCCAATTTAAATCTATACAATTTGGGTCAAAATTGATCAAAGATCGATCAATTTAGTATCAAATTGATCAACTTGTCTATAGTCTAGATTATTGTCCATTACATAATTGATTTCTTGTTAATGTAGACCATTATTTTATCATTAAAGTGGAGTTATTGTATTCTGATTACAGAATAATATTATCATTCACCGCAATTCAAGAGCATTATTACACAACTGCAAGCATATTTAAATAAATCAGTAACCAAAGTATTTTTGTGCATAGTGCGCTTAACTATTGAATAATAAAACTATATTGCATTGTGTTACATCAGCACTAATGGTTATTTGGTAACAAATCGTAAACCTGGTATATAGATACTCGAGTCTAGTCGACATAATTCTCTTACGTTTCTTTGAAAAGAAAACGTCAATTAAACCAATAAAACTTTAACTGATTTTTAATCCCAATAAAGTCAAATAATATCAATCAAATGACAACAAACAATGATTGAAATGAAATGTAAAACTAACCACATTCTAGATGGGTTGAAATGCCGCAAGACTCATAAAAATTAGGACAAAAAGTCAACAAAATAAACGAATATAAAACAAATCTAATCATTTTTGATAGATTTTACAAAATTCTAAACGAAACAAATAAATTATTAAAGAATGATAAATTAATTAATATTAAAATAAATTAAACTAAGCAGTATCTTACTATTAAATTAAACATATGTTTATTTACAGTAAACCACTGTTAAATATTCATATCAATATAATCGTTAAAGATGATAAAAATAATAATTACAAATGATAACATTTTCAGTCAGCTTTAAATTGTTATCAGTCAGCTGATAAAAGCTCGTATTGATTTATTAATAGCGGGCAACAAAATACCTTTATTATGAGCCTTGATAAAGTGCAAGGGTAGGGGGGATAGAGGGAAGGGGTGGGTGATTTAATAACATTAAAATTATATTTATAAAAGTAAAATTTCTACAAAGTATTGTTTGTAATGAAATTCATTCATCCACCCTCCTCAACTCCCCCCCCCCCCTCATTACAGTATGATATATTATCGCAATAACATATAAAAATAAGTGAATTATATATTAAGGATAAGCTAGAAAAAACTGATAAGCAATCTATCCGCTTATTATATAAGCACCACGTTAATTAGCCATATCAAATACAATGAAAATAAATCACAGAAATTTGGCTGATTTTGCAAAAAGTAAACAATTCATCCCAAGTCAATAAATACATCATTAAATATTAGTCAAAAGTCAACTTGAAAATAATTTATATATTTCTATAAAGAAATCTATACAGGGATCGTATCCGCATTTAGAAATTTTAAATGCCACGATTTTAATGTAATTGAAAAAATATAGATAGGGGTCGTTTTAAAAGTTAGAATGTATTTTAATACAGTTCTCCTTGTTTCATTCTGGCGATGATTTCTCTGGTTATAATGACTCGCTGGATCTGAGAGGTGCCTTCATAGATCTGAACACGCATACAAACAAACGTATTGAGAAGGGTACATGAGAAATCATAATTAGATAGTAAACCGTAGACTTGGGAGAAGGGTACATAAGGAAGAAAGATGAGAGAATAAGATGATAAACTGTAGGCTTGATAGAAGGGTACATCGGGAAGAAAGATCAGAGAATAAGATGATAAACTGTAGGCTTGATAGAAGGGTACATCTGGGAAGAAAGAGCAGAGAATAAGATGATAGAAGGTAAAAGGGAACATCAGAGAATAAGGCACTGTAATGCTCGGTAGAAGGGTACGTAGCCAAACCTGGAATATTTTAGCGTCTCTCATCAGTTTCTCTGCTGGATACTCCGTGTTGTATCCATTACCACCAAATATCTAAACAAAATCCGCTTAAATGTTACCACTATTAACTTTTTCATCTCTATCCACCTTTTTACTCTCCCTCTGCTGCAATACCCCC
>JAQIXG010002716.1:0-16844 GCA_034700105.1 Oconnorella tubifera | reverse complement strand
AAGAACTTCAAAAAGAAGTAGCGCATTGTAACCAATCTAAGAATTTCTACGGACGAGGATTTCAGAATCTAATTAAGCGCTGAGACAAATGCATTTAACGTTCATGGAGATTATGTTGAAAAGTAACAAGTGACTGTAGCATTTGAATGAAATATCCGTTAATACACTTCTAGTACTATATCTAGTGAACAAAAAAATGTTAATTGAACACTGATATATTAATTATTTATTTTGCTATATTGATTTGGGACTTACTTACTGAACGCCCCTCGTATATATATATTCTTATATTTTACAATGGTTAATCTGTTACTTTTAAATAGTATTCAAATTAGGATTGTTCATTATAAACTAGACACTATTACAGAAAAAATCATTTGGCATGTCTATTTTAAGAAGTAGATTGTAATTATTAAATTTACTAATCTTAGAATTAATGAAAACAATAAATAACAACATAACTTGTAAATAAAACGTATATTAATATATAAATAAATTTAATAAAGAAAAATAACAAGTGTGAAGATAAAGATAAAAATCATAACAATGAAATGATAATGAGAAAGAAAAAAGCTGCACATACAACAGGCATAAGGACTTGTTGTTCCACAGGCCTCTGCTGCAAAGTATTAACAATAATTATACTCAACAGTGACACAGACAGTACCATAGCGATCATACCAAACCCCACCCCCAGTGTAAACCACACCCCTAGTAGGCGTGGCTTAGCAGAGCCTAGCCTAACAAATGTTTTGTTCAGACCCGCGGTGTACCAGCGTATCTGGCCGACCAATACCGAGAGACCAGTACGCGACACTGCCTCTAGGTAGTAGGAGGAGAATCTTTCATGAGACTAAGCGACAGAAAATATTTGACAGAAAATATTGAAAATATATACAGTTGTTGTGATGACTATATCAGAATAATCGTAATTTAAACTAACATCCTGCACCCTTGAGCAAGATGCTTACTTTAGCAACTACTCGCATATATGAATTCTGAGATGAAAGAAAGTATAGAATGCATATAACATAATGCAATAAACAAAAGCAGTAGAAAACCAAATGATATATAAAACTAAATATATAAGGTTTGTTCTTCGATTAGAATATAATATAGTTTCAACTAATTTCTAAATATAAAATAACATCACAGACATAACCAAAGATTTAATCTCAATAGAATATAAATAAGTAACTATAACCCTTCAAAGAAATTAGATAATCTTAAAAAATCAATGAAACTTAATAGAAAGATATAAAAAAGACAAAAAGTATATATATGAGAGAGAGCGACCTTTAGAAATGAGTCAATAAGATAGAGTAAGGACCAGAATCCTATGAGCAATGCTATAGCTGTAGACTGTAGCATGGTTGTTCTCTTATTTGATATAATACTATCCGTTTAAGTACTCAACCTTTTCTCTATCATCATTATAACGTCCGGTGACTCTCGTCATTCGTATTGATTCAATAACTGTACCGCTAATTCATTTCTATCCGTTACATTCATTACAATAATACATGTACGCAACAGTTATTTATTAAACGGATAAATAGATAATTTACGTCGGCCTACTCTAGATAATAACGTTGAACGTTAGACGTTGCTGTATGCAAATACATGATGATTGACAGTAGCGGCAGCCTCGCTTAATTAAATATATATTAGATAATAGAATATTAAAAGTTATATAAGAAATTATAATCCATACAATCTATATAACGGATATGTCCATAGTAAGCTGACAAACAAAAGCTTGTATTGTTAAACGGATGAAGAGTGGTCGTATAAACATTCATCACCTAGTAGGTGATGAAGAGAGAAATTATGGAGAAAATAATAAAGGATGAAATTACGGCATCAGTAACAAATGGGTCGAAAACCAAAACAATTCATCCTTTAATAATATTAAAATAAAATAATTAATAAAGTTTAATGATTGTAAAATATTTAATTTATTTACTTTTCCATTTTTTGTAAAAATAAAGATAAACATGTGCATTACGTTATTTGACGAGCAACTAAATGGAAACTCATTTATAATAAATCTTAATTTAAAAGCTTTCTCATATTATCACGCGTATGACATTCAATTTAATATAAATTACGTAATAGATAATAAAAGAAATAATTGTAAAGATAATTAACATTTGACCCTTGATTTTTTCTTATACATTTTGTCGCTTCATTAAGCCTCCGAAGTGCCGTTGGAATGACCCGGTCGGGTTGTTGGTCGGTTTAACCAATATTTTATGGTCGCTTACGGAACACTTACGTAAACTAAGACAGCATAATAGATAATAAAACTTTATTTAATATTTTATTTGACTCGGGTGTTATATCTTACTCGCGTATAAATTTAACTTCTTTACCCAAGTATAGATTTTTATTCTAGCCGCCGCTAATAAATTAAGTTTTGGTGATGACACGCTGCCTGTCGATTTAACCCGATGAAACGTCCAGTTGGAGTGTCGTTTGTTTCATAAATTTAAAGTAAATCAAGATTAACCGGTCATAGTGGTTATAGCGCGATGCGTACTACGAGCGCTTTACAGTTTTCATCACTCAATAACGTGTCAAGATATCTATACGTAAAGATTTCAAATTTATCATTCGGTTTAATTGAAAGAAATACTTCGAATGAGATTTTATCTCATTCGAAAAGCGGTCCAATCAAATTCCTTATCTCCGCGAGAGAATCGAAGCGTCATATTTCTTCAGTGAGACATACGTCATCGGATATCAAATCGCAATCGAGTTCGGGTAGAAAGACTCTGGTAATCCTTGGTTCCGGTTGGGCGAGTTACGCCGTTCTAAAGAACGTTGACAAGAAGAAGTACGATGTCATAGTGGTGACACCGAGAAATCACTTCCTGTTTACTCCCCTGCTCGCGAGCACAACAGTTGGTACGCTAGAATTCAGGTTAGTTCTAAAAGGTAATGTTCTTTTTTGAATTAGTTTTTTCTTAGATTGTTATTTATGATTTTGCCGATATTTTTTATGATGTTTAGTCTTCTGATATTTATGGTAATATTCATGAAGTATAGTCAGATTTTACTGTTACTTTAATATTAAATTTTATTTAATACCTATTCTAAATGTATGTTACGCGTTTATATTCAGATATAATATTAATAACAATATATTATATCGTTCTCTTCAAATATATGTTAGATGACTTGTTTTTTTGTCTTTTTTATAAATTTTCTTTTAGATCAATTATAGAACCAGTACGTAACTTTGGTTTCCGTCAGTCCGACCACTTTCATTTGGCGCACGCTATAGAAGCAGACCTGCGCGCTTGCACTGTGCTGTGTCAGAATGCTGAACGACCAAGTTTGCGCTATGAACTGCGTTATGATAAACTGGTCATAGGAGTAGGGGCTCTCAGTAATACTTTTGGAGTACCAGGAGTGGAACAATACGCTTTTTTCCTTAAAGTAATGTCTTTGTTATTATATATCTTCTTTCTTTACTATATTTTATCAGTATTTTGGTTAAATGGAGTGATAAGTTTCATGCATAATCATTTTTGTTTCGTGTTTGATATTATTTATTAAGGATAAGAATAATATTTAATATTTGTTAGATTTTGAATGTTGACATTATGCATTGCATCATTAATTACTGAAATATAGGTTTAAGTAGACTAAGTTGGACTGAATTATATCAGAATTTTGATTGATAATGTAGGAAATAGGCGATGCAAGAATGATACGTAATCGTATACTGAGTAACTTTGAGGTTGCTCTTGAGCCGGGTATAAGTGACGATGAGAGCAGACGACTGCTGCATACTGTCATAGTGGGAGGGGGGCCCACTGGTGTGGAATTTGGGGCGGAACTTTATGATTTTGTTGAACAGGTTATTATTTGTGTTATTATTACCATTGTATTATTATCTGTATAATTTCTATTTTTATTTGTATTACGATATATTAATTAGATTATTTGAACAGATGAATTTGTTTCAGTCGAAACGGTGTTTGTGGGTAATCAAAGATAAGAAAAAATTTAGACATGAAAGATGATATTTTTCAGATATAAGGATAAAAATAGTTTTTTCTCTAATTAGTTCACTCACAAGTAATATAAAACTACCATGCATAAGTATACTGTATCTTACTTATATGTTACTGTTTGTATTTATTTATACATATACAGGACGTATCGCGCTTGTATAAACAAGAAGAAAGGAAAGTGAAGGTAACGCTGATAGAGTCCCAGCAGATCTTGGGCGCGTTTGATGAGAAGCTTCGTAATTTTGCTGAGAAAAAGATCAAACAACGAGATCGCTTTCAACTCCTTCAGTCATCCGTCACTGGTAAAATATTAGACATTGTCTTTAGTTTAGTATTTTGTCTTTAATTCATTTGTTTAAATGGTATTAAATGCTGTCTTTTATATCTTGGAAATAATGTCATTTAGATATGATTAAATTTATCATTTAGGTATACTTTAATATTTGTACATTTGTTTTCATCGTACTAGATGCTGCGTTTCATATCTTGGAAATAATAAAATATATATGACTAAGCTCATTAAGATCATTCTTGTTGCTCTCAACCATTTCTCTTTTTAGATAAGTAAATTACTTTGAATATGGAATATCTGATTACTTTCTAATCATATAATTCATTTGACCATCATTTGTTTTACTTGCATTATAGAAGTGAGATCGGACAGTGTGGTGCTCTTAGATGGACAGATCTTGCCTTGTGGTCTTGTTGTATGGAGCACTGGTCTTGCTCCCAGACCTTTCATACAGAAGCTTATAGCTCCCAGAAATAAGCATGGACAAGTAATGTTTCCTTCTTTAGTCATGAACAGTTTAAGTCGTGTAATATTTCATAGACTTTGTGTTAAAAATCAAATGTTTAGAAGTTGTTTGGTTTCTAACTGTTGCCATATTTAGATTCATGATTTCTTATTCTTTATCTGGCATATTGTTTATATGATGCAGGTTTTAACAGATAGAAGACTTCAAGTTGTTGGTGCTCCTGAAGGAACAGTATTTGCACTGGGAGACTGTGGGGAGATAGAGAATCATAAGTTGCCTTGTAGTGCCCAGGTCCGTTGCGCTTGTGTCTGATACATTCAGTTAAAAATACTAATGGTAATTATATCTTCTGTCTGATTTCAGATTTAATCAGATTGGAAAGCGGTCAACGATTGTATAGAGATTTTGCTACGTGTAAAAGTTATTGATTGTTAGAGCTTTTAGCAAAGATTGAGACAAAGTGGTTAGAGTATCGGATGCAGAACTGAAAGATTCTAGATTTAAGTCTCATGATGGATTCTTAATATATATTTGATCTGCTGCATTCTTTTTTAAAAATATTTATTCAACTGTTCTCTGGTAGACATGATCCATGAATGGTAATGCCTGTATTAAGCTTAAGTAAGATACCAAGCTCTGATATATTACTATGTTTATATTTAAATAGTATTATGACAAATGGTGATTAGGTAGCGGAGAGGCAGGGTCGCTACTTAGCAAGACTGCTGAATGCTGAGAAGATTTCTGACATAGAACCTTTCTCTCATCGTAACCTTGGTATGCTTGCGTACATAGGAGGATATGAGGCTCTCACTGATACACCGGATGTTAAACTTAAAGGTCAGAATCTGATATATTACAAGAACACGTTTATCTGTAAAATATTCTTCGCCAGTTTCTTTTGTTTGAATATGATCATGAAAACTGATCTTTTCATGTCAAACTGATTGTTTTGAAATTTACAAGTATTGGGGTGTGTTCTCTTTATACCTTATATCATGTTGTGATGTTAAGTTGGAAGATTAATTTAATTATAAAATATAATTAAATTTGTTAATTTTAACATCTTGTTTTAATCAAAATTGCCAATTTTTATTCTACTATGACGTTGAATGATTAATTCTTTAGATTTGAAATGTTGGAATATTTGTGTTTAATGCCTTGATATAAATTTATCTCTCCCAGGTTTCACATCTTGGTTTCTCTGGAGGTCTGCCTACCTGACTCGTCTGGGAACTTGGAGACTTCGCCTGCAGGTCCCCATGGACTGGCTTAAGACCATCTTATACGGACGAGACATTTCACGCTTCTAAACCACCGCGTCATTCCTGTGTCACCAGCGACATATGGCCAATACTAGCGACATCTAACCAATGTCGCGTCAGTTGATGTTTTGTATAATAATTATTACATAAGGTTCTCTGCTGGTCAATATTTCAGTAAACAATTGTAATTGAATATTAAAAGTTAATGCTAAATGTTAATGTTTGTTTGTTGTTTTTAATGTCACATTAGCACAAAAAGGCTATTTAGTGATGAATTATAAACTGGAAAGCAATGAGTGGAAACTTAACTCTTTGACAGAGTGATATAAATAATGTTCTCTTGGGAATGACAATGCAATTGCATTCAAAGCTTCATTCAGGTTTTGTTGGCTGAAGGAATTCTGTTTTATACGTAATAAGTTGAAATGAGGCGCGTGTTGAATCAATAATCAATCGAATCAATAAAAGTTTAACATCTGTTTAACCGTCGAGAGACGATGTCGCAGACGTCTCTCAGCATCAGGAAAGATCACACACGCTGCACCCAAGCGGTGAGGACAAACCAACAACTGAGAGAGGAACCATTTAGCCGGGAAATCAGTGAATATGAATCATGCAGAATATGCTGTAACTTATATAGGATAGTAGAGATAGCTTGTTTTGTGAATATAGTTTTTTTATTATTTATATTATGTAATTGTTTATATTACAGGGTTTTGGATTTCATGAATAATACTTAATGCTTGCTAATAGTCAGTATTTTTTATAATTATTAGTATTTAATTTATATAGTATATAGAATTAAGCCAAAAGCATATATTCTTATCAATGACATCTAGCTGTTAGATTTTTTCTTGATATATCTATGCTTTCTAAGCTTATGACGCGTAACCGAGCGGTTTCATATTAGAGCAGTTTCTCAATTAAATCGGTATTTGTTAGAAATATTGATGTAAATAAAAAGGTATCAAAAAATTGATTTTATTTGGATTGAACCTGTAGTTAATGATTTAAATAACTTTCTGTCCTGATATTTTAATTAGTATTATTCGTTATATCGTAATGCAATCTTGGTTATTTGTGCACTTCTAGACTTGCCTTGTCTTATATCATTGTTTATTTATATTGATTTTTTACTATACTGAGGGTTTATTGTTATACTATCAGAAATGATATTTGTGATAGTACTTAATTTATTGATACTTTATTAAATACTTGCAGTAACATGTAAAGTTAAAAGTACAGTGTAAATGAGTTTGTATTTAAAATTAATTTAATGGTATATCAGAAAATTTGTTCCGTTAGGCAATAATATTAGGCCAAAATATTAAGCCGCAATTTACGACCAAATTTCAATCTGTCTTGGGCATCTTAATTTCTACAAATCTTCTTGGGGTTTCGATATTATAAAAGTCATACAGCATTTTTAGGTCTCCAGTGTATAATATGCTTACAATAAGTAGATAATTACAGTAGTACTGATTTATGTTTCATCATCGAAGTTTCGCTATTAAAATTAATGGACATCATTATTATTTGTAATTAAATCAGTAAATATAATAAAACAAAGATGATGCAATGATAAATATTATTTCTTAAACCTTAAATAAAATATTATACGCATTTAAATGTTCACGCAGTCTTACATATAAGTTTAACACTGTAACATTTCTCATGCTTATAACATCAACAATTTCTAACAGTTGACTTGTGTCTGTAAAAAACATGATATCTAATTTTTCAATAACACTAAAACAAAACTAAATATTAACTGTATTCACAATACTTTTCACTCTACACGTGGGTCACCGCAGTAAATTTTGCCATCAATTAGATGCAGAAAGAAATGTTTGGGGATATGAATTTATTTTTGACTATCCAATCTTTAAAAATATGTGATGACAAAGTTTTGTTTACTTATATGATTACAGAGTGAAAATCTGTAATCATACAAGTCATCGGTGATGGATGGAGAAAGTGGATGAAGAGATGGGATGGGTTACCCATCCTTTCATCCACTGCATGGTAAAAGTACTCACTCACTTTCAATCTAAATCCATTTTACAGCAATAGAGTTTGTGATTGACAATGAGCAATAAATGTTATAGATCAAGAATTCTCTTAGTTAAGAGCATTGAATTCTTGATTCTTGTCAGAGAATAAGGATTAAGATCGATTCTTAAGAGTCCAACTTAACAAAAACTTTCTGTCGAGAGAAAATCTTAATGGCTTCATCAACTTTTGCCAGTTTCTGCTCAATCTCTTCACGTTTACGTCTGATTCGTAGCGTGTCATTACTTATTGGCAGCGATGCAGACTCTTGCTCCAGTTCTTTCTTCTCTAAACAACGCAAGAACAATAAAGATATAATTGTAATGACGAAACTTGAACTGTCTTTGATCTCGACTATTCATATGCACAAATACTAATGAAAAGTTTTATATATTAAGAACAATAATAAAACGATGTAGTGTTATATATATCGCTTACATGTTCATTATTTATATCATCTTTTTCATATACAGTAATGCCTGATTCAGGCATTAATGCATATGAAAAGCAAATATATATAAAACCCATTTATTAAATTTTATTTAAATATGACACATAATGATATTGATACATGATTGTTATTATGATGAACTGGTATTATGATGTAACGAAATAAAATCAATCAAATGAAATCACCTGACAATTATAAATTTTACTTTCTGACTTAGATTATATAAAATATAAATAGTGTGCATTATATTATTAGTTATATGTCCCATTCAAAAACAACTAAACTAACTTTGCTGGATTTTTTCCAATGTATCACGACGTTCATCTTCAGGCATACAACGATGTCCAGGAGGCATTTGTGGGTCCGGCCTTGAGGCACTCCGCTGCTTGTCTTCTTCCATCCACTGCATCTTTCTTTCTAACAAACTAAGCGGCAACAATAATCATAAACAATTACTAATTTCTTCATAAGGGTAGTGTTGGAGAGGATAGACTGTCTACAGTAAATTATTTCTTATATCTAATATCTAGATATGGTATTTAACATCTATGCATAACTGAGAAAAGATTTAAAACAGTAATTTTTTTTAGTAGTTTTAGTTTTAGTAGTTATAATAAGTAAAAATGTGATAATTTATAATCGTTGTTGATTAAGCTGGTTAAACAAAAATGAACATTTTTTAATAGCTCATTTTTGGCAGTTGATATGTTCTTTACAATGTAAATTAATCTTTAAGTAATTTATAATTAAATGTACAAAGCTATTTGCTTGGGAGTATTTTAAACTATTGTTAATATAAACTATTACTATTAAAATACAAAACAAATATAAAATAACATTTCAAAAGAAAATTGAAAAATAACAGAATATAAGGAACAACAAGTGAATATGCGTACTATTTTGGCAGCTCTCCCTTCTTAAGCGTCGTATCTTTGCTAGCGCGTCTCTGCGTGTCATCAATCGATGATGCGCTTGGTGATCGTATCAGGTGACCGTACCTACGCGCTAGCAATCCATTCATGTGCACAAAATCAATGTCGTTTCTAACCAATCCAGCCTGTGCATACAGTTTTGATTAAAATTAGCTAAATCATGTTTCTTTAATAAAACATCATTGATATTATATCACTTTTAGATATTATAAAATGAATATTCTTATTGAAATTAATGAAACTAGAGCTATAAAGCAAAAATTTCAAAAACTCTTAAGTAATCGCTACCAATTCATGAAGGAGCAATAAAACAACCGTTTATAAAGAGTTACAATTTGTTAACAAGCGATCTTAAAATGTAAATAACACTACGGGTTCAGTTTATTTATAATTAAATTCATGCTACAGTTTCAGAAACTCTTGCTAGTGCAAGTGTTCCTATAATTAAATATTCTATCAAACACCCAGAGTACTTTCATTTGTGATTTAAATTGTAATAAAAACTTCACAAAATGTTTTACTTTTCTAACATTACTCTTAGTTAAACAAGAAATAAAATTACATCTCTAGCCGTAGCCGATCTAGGGGCTGGTAGCGCCTCGGCTGCTGGTTTTGCCGATGCAGGTCTGGCAGACTGAGGTAGCAGACCAGTGCGTGAGTGGGCACGTAGGTAGGTGGCTGACTGGGGTCTAGGGGCATTCAAATCTTTCTGCGTAAATAAAAAAACGTGATGCTTGAAGCGAATGTATAAATGTCAAAGATGTAACATTAAGTGTATGAGGTATTCAGTAATCAATACTTAATATTAATATTTAACGTAATAATTTTTCTTAGATATAAAACTAAAGTTTTTCATTTATTGAGAAATACAATGAATACTTTACATACATAAATCTCCACAACACCTAAGTGTTTATCAACGATTCTATACCTGGAGCTCTTCCAGAACTTTAGACTCAATGTTATCATACTTGGAAGACTTCCATAAGGCTTTCACCGGCTGCTTCGTCTCTGTTTCTCTTTCTCTCGCTGATCTCTGCATCTCTCTCAGTCGACGAAGATTTGCTCGCATGTAGTCTCTCGGCTCTTGCTCTAAAAACACATCAAAATTCTATCCATTCGCAACTCATATCATGAGTCATATGTTCTTATAATCTTAAGCATTGCACACATAATGTATCTGAATCAATTATTTCAACGACTTTACAGTTAATTGAAATGTTCTTTTTAAATAATATTATAAAATATTTAGATCTCAACTTCTGCAAAGAGCGTATATTTTGATGAGGTTTTAATTTCATATATCAATAAGATAATCTTATATTCGTAATCAATTCTATATCTCACCCTACTGTGCTTTACTTATCATTCAAAAAATTAAATTTACTAATCTGCTCATGATTGCTTTCAGTTAGCATCTTTACTTAGAAATTTGTTTTACTCTAATTTTGTTAAGAAAGCCTATAGTGAAGCATCAAAAAAACATAAAAAGACAAAAAGCAACAAATAAATCCTGATGCAGAGACGCTTACTGTTGGTTCGTTTGTAAGCAGCAGGCGCTGTATGGCCTTCAATCTCTAAACCAAAACAAGTAGGGTTCCTGGCTCCTCCCCTAGTCACGCCCTCCTTTGTTCCCCCTGAGTAAGGGCGGGAGTCTATTCCATAAGCTGAGTGTGATCTCTGCATTGGCCCACTCATCACAGAAACCATAGCGAAATATCTGATGCACATACAAATTTAAAATCACATGCGCATGCAATGACTGCATTAGTCCAATTTAACAATCTGTTATCAACTTGAAATAACCAAAAATATGTAAAAATATCTACTATCTTTACTTACATGTATCCATTATAAATGGCTTAATTTAAAACGTCAACATAAAAATAATTTAAAATATTAAATTATGTTTCACATATAATGCATTTCGAAAAATGTAAACGAAGTTTTATAAGTAGCAACAATTTAGACACTTTACTAAAGGGTGCAGCAAGTGAGTGATATGGTAATATTCACTGGAATCGAACCCGCATCTTTCGCGTCCGAGTCCAGAGATTCACCGACGAACTTTAACAAAAAGGCACCAAAACAAAAATAACTGAAATATTCTCTTAGTTTAACTTACCCACTACACAAAATTGGAGCAAATAAATGAAATATTTATTTAATTTAAATAAATAAATAATTATATTTTATTTAAATAAATTATTTAATGAAATAAATAAGATAATTCATTTGTTTACATCGCAACCGCGAGCGTCGTTAAGCAAAGAAGTAAATCTAATACAGATTAATACGTCAAATTACATCAAAAAAACTATGATCCAAATATTAACATTTTATGTTGATTTTTGCAATTAGTAAGCTACAGAATAATAAGGTCAGAAATAAAAATGAGCGTAGAATCTTTGTAAAATAAGATTCAGTACATGTTATTTCAAGTAACTGAAATCTTTAATCTATTTAAATCCGCGTTGATGCGATTGCATTAGTAGCTTTCATTGCGGTGTATTTAATATTTTTTACTTTTCTAAGTTTGCGGGTTATAGTTAGGATTAGGGCGAGGGTTTAAAAAAACTGTAAATCAAAAGAAAATAAAAATTACGGTTAAATGTCCTTCTGTGGCTTTAAATAGTACACTAATTTAGTTAACTGATGACTAAATCTATTCTAAATTGAATATTAGCAACAATTATAACGCACAAAAAGTCAATCAGCAGTTTTTTTTCAAATAAAAAATAATAAACAAACTATCATCAATAAATCAAGAATAAAACTATACAATAAAAAAATGACAAAAAATAGTATATAACAAATTGAACTTATCAGTATGACTAAAATATAATCCACTTAAAATAAAATATGAGATTGAATTATTATCAGCTGATCAACGCAATCAAAATACATTGAATAAAATGCAACAAAACAATTAATTGCAAAAGCATCCGTATGCTATAGTTTCTAGATTATACGTAAGCCTAACAATATACTATATCGCTAACCCGTTCTATTTAACTTAACTAATACTATCATTATTCTAACACTTATGAAAAAGCAGTTTTTCAAAGTCTGAAAAAATCAATCACAGCATATGTTGAAACGGAAAAGAATTCGTCATTGCATTCCATCAAGCTAATTATATTAATGATTTATAATTCAATTGCTTTTCATAAGCTCACCAAAATCTTTATCAAAAACAGAAACATTAAGCAAAATCTGTGATGGAATCTGGAGTAAGCATCAAATATATGTAAAATAAATCTAAATTAAATTCACTAAAAATAGCGTAATAACATGTGAAGAGAATTATTCTACAGTCATAATATTTTTTAAGTGATCAGAAAAAGTTCAAATCATTGCAAACAATTAATAAACAAATTTTAAAATATTTTAAAAACAGATCGATAAATAAGAAACAACAGCAAACAATAAATAATTTGTTTAAAATAAATAAACTTTATTTCTCAAATATAAGTATGAATATACACTCAATTTTTCAGCTTTTAAAAGTTCAATCGGTTTTTTCTAATATTATGACGATGTCATAGAATATATAAAATAAGACGTATACATCATTAATCTCTACAAGTATTCTACACACAAGTTGACAGCACCGGTACTAAAATAATTCCCTATAAACTATACAAACACTTGACTCTATCAGTCAGAGACAATCCATGCAGTCATCATGTAATTCAGTCAATATATCAAATGTCAATTACAACTAATGCATACTCATTACTATCATTCTAACTAATATACTAAAACTCCAGCAAATATATCTAAAACTATATCATCATTAACATCATAATCACCTTTATTAATTTTATTGCACTGCAAATTTAATCGGTTTCAACACAAAGGCACAGATATTAGTAAACAGAATCCAGTCTGTCTTGTTCGTGTCTCTGATCTGATTGACTGATAATACAAATTATAGTATTTTTCTGTTTAAATATTTAATGTACCTTGAATAACCACATTCAGGAATTAAATGCCCATCAAAATAAACAAATTCTAAACAGATATCCAGTTAAATATATCACAATAATGAATTGTAATCAGCAGAATAAACCTACAGTTTATTTTTAAGAAGAAAAAACATACTAAAAACTATACATCAGTATACTTTCAATTAATCATCTTTAATCTTTCCTGCTTCTACAATACATTCTCCTAAATAAATTCATGAACTGCTCGTAAGTAGCAAAGTACAAGCCAGAGCTGACTACTGCTTTAATTAGACTAGGACTTAAACCCTTGTAGAACCCTCCCTTTCCCTCATGGAGCCCTATTGTCCAAATTGAATGCAGGAGGCCCAGGTAACGTCGTTCACCTCCCACTATAATGTGCCCGTACTCAAAGCCTTGAACTTGAAGACGTTTCTTGGCAACGTCTAGTGGATAGACGAGAATCTTCGCAAATAGACCAGCAGCTGAACCGCACAGCAAGCTACCTGTTGCATCTAGTTAGCAAAGAGTAAAACAAGTCTAGATTATTGGAAATTTTAAATAAAAAAAACTCACCACTCAAATAAACGATTTTTTCAGATAAAAAAAGTGACTTAAAATTAGTTTTTAAAAATAACAAATTGATAAACTATGACTAAGCACAGAAAGTTATCTAACCAATTGTAGCTGAGCCACTGAATGAGGTCCGAGTGAAGGCAGCGTTCCATATGTGCATAAAACTTGAGTAGAAAGCAAACTGAAAGCCTGTCTGAGGGGCTACTTGTAGAAGTGTGGGCATCAGACCACGCCACAGTGCAGTGAAGCGTTCTTTATGAATAGTCTGATGCACTGCATCCCACATTGTTTTGTAAGCCTAGAAAAATACTGATTTATTAACCAACAAAAAATATTGATAAACATAGAAAAACTTTTGCCAGAGAAAAGTTGACATCTAAACCTTGACAATAAATGACATTATCATCCTAATATCAACCAGTAAGAATGCTTACCTTTGGTTCACCCTGAGCGATAAAGCGAGTTCTAATCGTATCAAAAGGCTGACTGGTTAATGTCGCGCAACAACCGGCCAATCCCCCGCAGACAAAGTGGGTCGCAGGCTTGAGCTCTTCTGTCAATATATTTGGCAATTGTTGCCAGACGTACTTCGTAAGAAACTCAAAGCTGCCAAACTATAATGATATAAAATGCAAAACAAAAGATTTCCATTTACTTTATATTAATCTCAAAATATATTAAACTTGAAAAAGGTTTAGTACATACTTTTCTACAATAATCAAGACTAATATAAAATCAAATGATGAAGATGTAAAAAAAAGTTAATGTTTAAATTGTCATTTAAGACAATGTTAAAGATAAATATGTATTATTACAGGCCATGCCAAATGGTGTAGCAGTGTGCATAAATCTACCGGCAACACTGAAACGTGAACCCGCTACTTCTTTTTCAAGTAGTACACTCTAACCACCCTACCAACAATCTCATACAAATGATGTTAATCAAATAGATCATAATATAACAAAACCTGAATAGCACCGTAGACTATAGAAAGACCTTGAGCAGGCACATGCCCCTTCCAGAAAGCCGTCCATTTTTCTTCCACTAATATCGTTTTGAAAGCGTGAAACACTCCATAATACTTGGCGCGTTGATGTGGACAAATAGGTGGCTCATGAAGCTGAACAGACAGAACAATGAAAAGATCAAATCAAACAGAAAAAAAAAGATCGAAAAAAGACAGATCAAATAAAAATAACTTTTGTACCAAGTACAAAAAGTACAATGCGTTGCAACAAGAGATGATCAACGAGAATATCAGTTCAGCTTTAGATAATTCATTATTATAAGAATTAAGATCAGACACAATTCATCAGGTATATTTATCTCTAACATTATCACTGGTTGAAGAATTTATTAACAATTTTAACTATGTTCTTACATATCTATTTTAAATAAAATATTATATTTTAAAGCATCCACCTGTAGTCGTATTTTAATAACATCTAACGGCTGACAGATGGCTCGTGTTACGAATCCACCGAGACAGCCAGCAGACACGGCCATATAGATGGGTAAGTTGACCGAGGGATCAAACCCTACCATTACCTTCGTCTAAGTCAAAACTACTTGATGCTGTGGTATGTTTCTGTATTTGTCACAATCATTAATCATGTCACTTAACATTTTATCATATAAATAAAAAGCAATACAAAATAAATAAGAAAAGAAACGGAAGAAACTAAACATATTAGAAAGTAAATAAATAATACAATAATAGGATTTTTATATTCTATTATTTAATTGAAAATATTCTATTATTAAATTTCTTCTGTTGTTTAATATTAAATTTCTTTAAAAAATCGCGGGGGGTCAAGGGTAAAAAGTTATCAGATATAAAGCGAATTTTTAAAACTATTTGTCTAGAAGTTAGATCTTTGAATGATGAAATAATAAAATAGCGAGAATGAATAAAACTAATTACTTACCAGTAATTCAATTATAAAATAAAAAAATAATTAAATTTAAAATAAATTTTCAGCATATTTTATTTATATCGGGAACTTTAACAAGAAATATTTGTAAATAAAAATGAAAATGAATGATAGTTATATAATAGCGAACATTTGCAGGAGAAAACCAAAAATGAAACGAAAACTTAAAAACTGCCATCTAGTACGTTTTTAAAGCACGAAACCCCCCCTACTTGTGAAATCCTGACTACAGTAGCTAGTAGACTCAGTGGCGGATCCATAGGGGGGGGGGGGAAGTTGCATAGTCGCTTTATGTTTTGCACGCGTTAGTTTAAAGCTTGATGGAGCGATCGCCCCCCATCCATAAATAGTTAATATACTTGTTTGTAATAAATAAGGTAGGCTTCTATAGATAGAGATATATTTAGACTGTTTATATTTCATGCAATGCTATAAATTTCTAGTTGACAACCTAAAAACTGAGTAGACTACACTTGTAAATGTTTGAATTACGTGGGTTGCATGCTGATTAATGTTTATTTAATGATGTCATACTCCAGACTAGAATGTCAATGTGATTGTAAACCTGAATTCAAGACACAATGTTATATTAAATTATGCTGATTCAGTTCTCAGTTGTTTTTCATCAAATTGTTCCCGATTTAACCAAGTGGACGCAAGTGCATTTTTTAACATAATTGGTTACTTAATAAGTAAAATCAAGCCACTTACGACTTTCAAAATGTTTATAGTACCGATGTTAAGTTGTTTTAATTACAGCTATAACAAGCTGTTGTAACGAATTTGAATTTTATATATTTTTAGATCTTATTTTGTAACTGTGTATTTATTTCATTAGGCTTATTGTATTATGTTGCGTAATCTACTGTATTACAATGCGAAGTAACGAGAGCGATGGCT
>JAQIXG010002715.1:0-16845 GCA_034700105.1 Oconnorella tubifera | reverse complement strand
AATGGCTTGTTCCCTCTGGGCCTGACGCACTTCTGGTTTCTGATTGCGTTTTGCCAGGATGTCCGTCAGCGTCGCACCAGTTATAGCGCGCTGGAACTTTGTCGTACGTCTCGTCCTCTTCTTTGACACCTCCTCTGTCTGTCCCTTCTTATGCTTGCGTCTGTACAGCACGGTCCAATTGACCTTGCGCGGGTTGCGCTTGGCTAAATGGGCCTTGGCGCATTTGCCGTTGACAAAATGGTACGTCTAGGGAATAGTAGCGAAACGGAAAAAGCGTTAATAAGTGTCAGTGTCACATCAGCACAAAATGGATATTTGAGAATTAAATGAAACATCAGCACAAATGGCTAGTTAGAAATGGGACGTGAGCTGGGTTTTCAGAAATTACGTGATGAGTGAAAAGTTCTTAACCTTTACTTTTGTTGATTCTTACCAAAAGACAGAAAATAAAGTGAAAAAGCTCGAGGTGTTAGGCTTAACAAAAGCCTAATAGTTACAGTTAGGGACAGATAAAATACATGTAAGCACTTTTACAATAGATGTACACTTTAGCTAATAAATCGCAACATTTTATACGATACCAAATTCTACATTTAGCAAATAAAGCAATTGCGCACTATACAAAAACAACGAGAAAACAGCCAAGATTTCTATTTGAATTTCTATCTGATAATATTAAAGCATTTAAATAAATAAATAGATCAAATAAATGAAATACCTTCCCATCGGCTTTGACGAGCTTCTTGCCATGCCCGGGGTAGATCTTCGATCCACTGAACACGCACAGTTCAATCCTACGCAACAAAACAAACAAAAATTAATCCTTCGATACCTTATCTTTGAAATTGAACGCGTTTGATGGACCATTTCCCTTCCTAATTGAACGATTTATTCGGATTAAAATAAAAATAAAAAAAAATAAAAAAATACAACTTACTTCATCTTGACGGAAATAAGTAAAAAAGACAGTGTTACCACGTAAAGCTTGAGATTTTTTTAATAAGAAAAGGGGGGGATGCAAAAAGCTAATTAAATTTAACGTAACAAATTGTGTTTGTTCACAGGTTCTTCATCAAAATCACCCAGCCCTCATCAGCAAACGGCCTAAAATACAAATTTCTCTAGACTGCCAACCAGAGGGGATGTCTTTTCACAAAAATGTTGATAATATACATATCAACATTTTTGTGAAAAGCTTTTTATCGTCATGAAAGACAGCAACAAACACAGTAATAATGCATTTTTTATTATTTATGACGTTTTACTCAAATTGTGCCTTTCTGCTATTGTAATATTTAGTGGCGTCAAAAGGTGAGTGGTGAGGAGGTGGGGGTAGTTGATAAATAAGTAGGTCTAGGCATATTGACAAAACGTCTGATACTTTATAATCAAAACGACGAGTTTCTCATCTAATCTTATAACTGTTTTACTAACAATAATCGACAATTACAGCATTAAATAATGACTCATTAATAATTAAAAATATTAATATGTTAATTAGCAGTTTAATTAAGAGGCGATATTTTTCACTGTACAACAATTTGAGTCGTAAAATTAAGATGTTACTAATAATTATAGCTATTAGAATTTCTCAGCGAAACATAATTTATCCCCTAAACATTTTTAAAATAATTAAAACAACAAGAATGTAAATAAAAACAGCAATAAATGCAAACAAAGCAACGCGGACAATGTCTTTCCAACTATAAATCTTCCACCCTTCCTTTTCATTGTAGCGGAAATCTTTCCATCTTTTTCTAAGTGAATCACTTCTAGTTGGAGTGATCAGTAGACTAAGATCTTCAGTGGTGTTGATACGGATTCGTGAGGATCGCGGGTTCGAATCCTGGTCATGATTATTGTTTGTTTCGTCAGAGAAATTTGGCTTGTAGATGGGTCGTTTATTATAGCCAGGCCATTTTGACATGGCACCTGAAAATAAACAAACAAAATAAATAAAGTTCATTTATTCTGTTTATTGTTTATTAAAGTTTATTTTGAAAGTAAGTGTTGGTTTACACTCGAAACCCAAAGATCTATGGTTTAGTTTTGTAAGATACAACACTATTCTAACTTGATGCACCCTTTAATAAGTATTTTAATCGATATTTAGTAACATTTACCTACTTAGTCAAAAGCTACATATTTATATCCGTTATATTAGTATATTTATTAGTACTAAAAGTTGTTTTGTAATTATTGTCAAGCAGATAAATATAGTCAAATCTCACCTTGATATCTTGTCTTGCTTTTCAAAGATGACATCGACAAAACTAGACGATCCTCTTTCTGATGTTGCTGATGTTGTTGCTGTCTATGTTGTTGTTGTTGTTGCTGTTGTTGTTGTTGCTGTTGTTGCTGATTTAGTTGTTGTTTAAAGACGATAACTTCGATGTTGTTATTAGAGAGCTCTAACTCTTCGTCAGACCAAACATGATCATCATCATCTTTGTGAACCTCTGCCTCGATCTTATCAACATTTGCATCTATAGATAGAATAACAATAATAAGAAAATAATGATGAAGATGTCGAATAAGATGTAACACTTTACATAATACGTAAAACAAAAATAATAATATTAGTTATCTACAAGTATTACTTTATTTATATTTCGTAATGTTTGTATTTGACTTTACAGTGTAAATCTGTATTGCAATATAACTGAAACTTGAATATAGCTTGAATATAGAACTGAAAAATTACGATAATACCTAATCTAACCCTAAATCTAACTTTAGATTTAACCGTAGCATAACTTTAACCCTACCATCTAATGCAATCGTGCTGCAGCCTATCTCAAAGACGTACAATTATTTGCATCGATTATAATTTAACAAAATTGCTTATTCAAAAAAAATAATAGTCATTTGTTGATGCCTCTTAAACAAGTCTTTCTGACACAATTTATCGTTAAATTCTAAAACAAAACTCACTTTTTATTACACGCTGTGAATTGATCTGCTTTAATTTAATATCTCTCTCGATAATTTTATTCTTTTTAACTTTTCTTTCTTTATTTCCAGTCAAATCATCAGCAACACGCACACCAGCATGTCCTAGTAGCTCTTCTCTTTCAAATAGATTTTTATCTTCAGAATTATTATTATCATCAACACAGAAAGTTGTGCGATACAAAGATTTGTGTTGTGATGCATTCAGTCGTTCGTTTTCTATCGTCCATAGATTTGAGTAGGCAGAACGACCCGACGACATATTATATTTATAACAATAGTGTAATAGATTTACGTGTAGTTTATTTGTTATTATTAACTTTCAGTTTTAATTGTTTAATTGCCTAATTACTTGCGATATAAACTTAAACTTTAACAATTTAGCTACTTCGTCCAGGACATAATGCTATTAAACTATACTAATTTTTGACCCTAAAACTAATAGATCGACTAATAATTACATAATATTAATTTCACTAAATGCTCAATATTAATAAAATATAATTAATTCATTACAATAATAACTAATCAAGCGAATATAAGGGTTATATTCTCGGCTGATATCCGAAATGAACTAGTCTAGTTTTAGCATGCAGCCAGGTTGTGATCACAACTCTTTTTTCTTATCACTATAATTTACTTATGAGATAATAAATATGAAATAACTCTGATCGATTTGAACTGATTATAATTATTATTATTATCGAATCAGTTTAAGCCGCATGATTATCATTTGGTTACTGATATGATTTGTCTTATATCAAGTTTACCTCGAATAAACCTTAGTAAAAATCCTGCATTTTTTAGTAGCAAATATAGAAAATCGGCGTTAGGCTTTTAAAAACTATTTTCAGTTCACACGGGGGGGGGACAAAAGAAATGAGCGTGTGGGGTCGAACTCCTCTCATTAAAAACAAGTGCTATATTTCAGTGATTATATTACGTCATTGTCGGTCATACATATTTAATATGTCGAAGTATACGTAAAAATATTAGCAATTAGACTAAAAAATAGCAGTTTGAGGGGTGAGAAGAAATCGATCCCTCCCCCTCCCTGAAACGAATTTCTTTAGATTCGCCCGTTGTTTAAAAGCATTCTCTGTTTATAATTATAGCATGAATAATTGTAGACACGTACAATCGGTCACTCGTTAGATACAAGTTAGTATAGGCACGCAACGAATTAAAATACGATTAAATCATAACCCTAATGTAAGATCAAATTAACTAATTGTAAGTTATTATCAAATGGAGGTTGGATAAATGTGCCTTCTATACTTGCAATACCACTCAGTAATTATTTCTAATTATTTCACTGATCATTATTGTGTGTCATTTCAACAGCGATATTTTGTATAAAACGAACCAAAAAACAATTCTAAATCGTATCAAACTCTAGGCCAATATACTCTGAATAAATGCCATTCGATTGCCCCAACAATGAGTGCCTTGGGAGTAAACGAATCAATCATATCATTGGTTTACTCTTTCAAACTTGACCAAACAATGAGATGTTTGGTCAAAGCTATATCCATCATTTGGGACTGCTCTGAAATTGATTTAAAATGAAAAGAATTAGCTTCTTCATCAAATACTAAAGGATTCTATTTGACTTTATGTAAGTTTAATGACTGCATTTGATTTGCTCCGGTGCACTATCCCTCTGTAAGATGACTTGTATCAAAGTTCTTATTTTATCCGTACAAACATTGATCTATAGTTTGAAGCATAGTTAGTTGCGCATTGATTCAGATAACGTCGATTTTTGGGTTCGATTATCGATACTTCATAAATTACTTCCGCTGCAGTCCTCGTTTATATTTATATTTTATATATTCATTATTTATTTCATTATATTATTATTTATTTCATTTTAAAATCTTATAATTTATGAAATTAAAGTAGTATTTCATTTGTGTTTCAACTTTTTACAGTAGAATATGGTTAAGTAATAAGAGTTAGGATTAGGGTTAGCTGAATTTTAATGACATCATCTTATCTTATATAAAACCCAGCTATTAAAGTAGCCCTATACTAACGTAAAAACTACTCAGTATTGTCTAGTATTATAATATCTTATAATACTAACCATAACCCTATATCTAGCCCTAACCGTAATCCTAATCCGAGCAATAACTGTAAAACTAACTCTAAACATTTGATTCGTTTAACGACATATGCGCCCAACTCGTTTCGCTCTTTATATAGCACCATCATAAATCAAATATCGCAATGACAGCGATTTCTCCTTCATTTATTCCCACAACCAGTACTAGGACTAACAAATAGTCCTAGATCTTGTAGGAATACAGTCCTAGACTTGCAAGGACACTTTATCAAGGACACTGCAATTAAAAGAATTTTAAAATACTCATTAATTCTGCAACGTCATAAACTTCATTTTAAGCAGAGCAAATATGACGTAGACAGTATAAGAGTCATTACGAGATAATGCAAAGTATCAGCCTGAAATAAGTGCGATTTTTACAGAACACAAGTTAAGTGCAGAATTTCAAACTACAACAGAATGTCTAATTTTGTCACAATTTGCTTAAAATTAAGGCTTTAGGACGATTCGTCAACGAACTGTTCGCCAAGAACTATTTTATAACGGACGATTCTTATAACTCCTAACCTTAACCCTCACTCTAACGCTTACCCTAACCATAAACCTAACCTTAAACCTAACCATAAACATCATATCCATGACGAAAAGTCCGTTAACGAATAGTCCTTTGACGAAACCGTACTCCAAAATTAATTATAGCTAGAGTTAGAGCCCGTGCAGAGCAGGATTGCAGTAGATTTGAAGCGTTGTCGTAATCTCAATATTGAGTACATTATTAAGAGCATTAGAAATCTCAGTGTCATTATATTCTCAATATTAATTTTGTCCTTAGTTTCTATAATTCTGTTTCTATATTTCTGTGTTTCTAGCTGTGAGAAACAATTTCACGTACTTCTAAACTCGTAATATCAATCGGCAGGAGGTGACACTAGGAGTGTTTTGATTCCGCAGCCAATCGCCCTACATATCTTCTCACATTCAGCCAATCGCAAAAGTTCTAGCTAGATAGTTTTTAAACAAAACTAGGTTAAGTGTCCGCGGAATAAAATTTCGGTGGAGAATTAAAGTGCGAAATTAATTCGCGGCCGACAGCTTGATTCAACATTAAAAATACCAGACTGGCGCCCCTAGCGTATACAGATGTAATCACACGAAGTATTTTTTGTCTCCGAGAAATTTAAATCTCATTAAATTAAACAGAATATTTTTGTTCCTTTTAGCTTGTTTAGAACCGAAAAAAAGAAACCGTTTTGCTTTTTTGTTTTGCTTGCAGCAAGAGTACATTTTTATCTGTCCAATTTTTTTTATAAAAGTAATAAATATTTGTTATAATATTTGATTAATTTATAATGACTCGATTTTGTGCATGAATTTTGACAAGGGTACAATATTTCATGCGAATGTTTTCAATTTGTTTATACGCATAAATCATCGATACTGCAATAAAATATAAATTCTGATTAATTTGACAAAATATGTCATTTTGGACTACTTTTTGTGCGTGCGAATATCAAATAAAGCAAGTATAATTTTGTTGTACAGTTTATATATAGGACCCCAGTTACTTACTTATTGGCCAGCTAGGTTTTGTACAATATAAAAATATGTCGCTTTTATGTTTAGAGCTGTAAACAGTAAACCGAAGCATAAAACATTTCGGCGTATTTTCGGCGAATTGCAACAATTTTCGTATCCTTTTGAGTCCGAACTGAAACCAATTTTGAATTCGCAGAAAAAAAATAACAAGAAGTTGTTTACAGTTTTATTTTCTCTGTAAGCCCCGCCCCTTTAAACCGGCGTCCAATGCGAATCTAGTTAATATAATTTAATTTAATTACGCGTTATCACTGCTGTTATAATTAAGATTAGGTTAGAATTCGGGTTGAAGCTACAGATTATTAGGAATTGTTTTATTTAACTATTTCTCTTTATAACGAATTGATTAAAAAATCAACAGGCGTTGCTGTTAAAAACCATGCCTTGCCGGTGGTTCAATGGCAATTTAGAGCAGGGCACAGCTGAGCCGACAATTCGGTTAATCCCTAACCCTAATCCTAATAAATTCTTAGGTATTGTACACTCCCGGTGGCGGATCCATAGGGGGGCAATGGGGGCGATCGCCTCACACCCTGCATAATATATTTTTTCCTATTTTAACTTAAAGCTTGAGGGGGCGATCGCCCCCCTTCTCCCCCTACATAGTATATATTTGTTTCTATGTTAACTTAAAATTTGATGGGGGCGACCCCTCCCCTTACATAGCTAATATAATTTTTTATACGTTAATGTAAAGCTTGTCGGCTGTATATAGATTATTGTTGTTTACTAATCATAAAATGTTTCATAAAATGTAACAAAAGTGTTTTTGAAATGTGAAAATACCTACATTCAAAAGTAAAAACGCTTGATATATATAAAGCACTCAAAGTCGAAAAATGTTGATAAAAAACATAAAACCCAGTTGATAACCTAAAAAAGGTCGGGCAAACTGAACTACTTTGGAGATAAAAAATAAAATATGAAAAATAAAAATAAATCGCCCCCCCCCACTGGATGGCCTAGATCCTCGACTGTTCACTCCTAAAATCGTCTGCGCCTAATTGTCCGTGTTTGGATCAGAATGGTCTACAACGAAATTATCCACTACGAAATTTTCCTCTCCAAATTGTTCACTCCCAATTGTCCTCGCTCTATTGTCATCTCCCAATTGTCCTCTCCCAACTGTCCTCCCCAATTGTCCTTCCACTTTGCTGGCTAATAATGTAACATCTGTTGTTTGACAGTTTGAGGGCAAGGTTTGACTTTGACTGGCATTTCTAGGTCGCGTGTCCCGGGTTCGAAACCAAGTCGAGGAATTGTCTAATTAAAATCATACAAAGATTTTACTATGTCGATATCATACTGACATCTTATTAATCCTATCTCAGGGTAGTATGGATTCATCCCGCGGTTGACTCAGACGTTCAAATCAGTAGTTGAAATATTTAATAAGATTTCCTATTGATGGTGAAGACATTTTCTTTTCTCTTTTTAGTGATTTTAGCATAAAGGTTTCCACATTTATAAAAATGTAAAAATAAATAAATTGCGAAGAAATTAGTTTAAAGTTGGAAACTACTGGACATATGAAGTGTGAAAATAATATATCGTTTATTATTTAGAAAGTATGTCCGTCCGTAAAATAGCGCACATACTCTATAATTCAATCGCATTGGCAAGGCAAACAATTGTTTGATTTGTTAAAGATGTGAGTTCAATGGTGAAACCCTCCCTTGTGACGCTGTAGTCTTTGATACGTGTATTTAAAGAGCAAATACATAACATTGGAGACCAAAATTATTCAGTGATGACCTAAAAAAGGTTGTCACTCCAAAGTTTTAAGGACCCCCCCCCCCCTGCTATAATTAGACACTTAATTGAAGACAAATGCTTCAAAAGACTCATATTATTTCTTTAATATCACCTTTTATTTCCTTAATAAAAATACTGATTCCTTAATAAAGATGTCGACTTGATGTAATTACAGTATACGTGTCTTTAACCCATTAAAGTCAAGCTGCTAAAGCGAAGCCTTGAAAATTTAATTACAAAAATTTCGAATGAAAATGACCACGAAGTCACTGGATACCTTTTTAACTGAATGAGATTTGATATTAAAACTTAATTATAAAACTTTATTAATTCCGTCTTTCCAGGAACTGTCACAAAGATGATGCTGATCTATTTCAGATTTTAAGAGAATTTCAACTTTATCTTAGTTTCAAATTCTGTGATGTATACAATTGCAAAGACGTAATGGATACTGGAAAAAAATAGTTTAAAGGCATAAAACTACAAAACTTACGTACAAGACTACACATAGTGTCACATACGTATGACACACACTACACAAAATCAGCGCATGCAATGCAAAAATACAATATACATATATAATGAAAATAAGTACAGTATACATAAAATGTATAAAAATTTAGCATATATAATGCAAAACAAAACACAAAACAAAAAGCAAAAATGAAATGCATATAAATTATATTTAAAGAAAAATGATCAAATTTAATTTGTTTTAGAATTTTTTTCAGTTATAATTTTAAATATCGAGTTTTAATTTATCCCATATCTAAGCTTATATCCTCGAATTACACATTCCAATGAATTTATTTATAAATGATCGAAACGAAAATATTCTACGGGGGCGATCAATACCCCGCTGCACCCAAACTATATAACACTACTGCAGGGTGTAACATAAATTTCCCCTTTGAGTAATATTTCTATTTATGGCAGATTTGAGATTTCCACTCGACCATAAAAACGACCCCATCCCGAGATTGCATTCGGACTCAAATTACAGATTGTCACGAAATTACATGACCAAAAATAGGACCAAAAATCAGTCGCATTTATTTTCTGTTTCTATAATAATTTCTCGCCAAAACCAACGCAATAATAAAACGTAACAACTCGTAATAACACATATGAATCAAAAATCTGTCGTTTATCGCGTTACAAATAACGTGATACATTGTCACGTAACAAATAACGTGACACATAGTCAAGTAACAGGTTAATATCACGTTATGTATAGAGTTATTGCATATTTTTGTTATAATTTCAGGGGGGGGGGATGAAACTGATTGATATACGCCCCCTGCCCCTCCACATCAACACGATGAGCCTATTTTTGAATTTTATTAAAATGTCTTCAAATATGATTTGCCTGAATGTTTTTTAATCTTACATAAAATGCAGTAAGTTTTGTCGAAATTTAATTTTAACAATATTGAAAAAGAGAGGGAGGGGCTAGGGAGCGGGGAAGAGAGGGGGCCAGGGAGGGGGTAGGGAGGCGGTTCACCTCCCGATTCTGAATCAATATTTTATTTCAAGGCCGTCCTAGAGTTTATAGTGTCAAGTTTGAGATCAAAAACAACCGATAAAAATTGATAGATCAATCGATCAATTAATCACAAAACTAACGCAGATGGTGGCTTGTTTTATGTCTTCTCCCAAATTGACGCTGAATCGCTTTTCCAATGACGTCATAGTTGCTATAATATCAGTTTATTATCACTTAGAAATTAAGTACTTGCATTATCGTTCAGTCTTGCCTCAATAATGAGAGGATGTGTAGGCTATAGCTATTATATTAGAGGCAGATTATAAAGCAGATTATAAGCCTATTATCTGTTTTAATTATGTGAATATCTATCAGCTTTAGCAGTGTAATTATAATTATTATACTGTATAAATAAAATATTATTTTTGTTATTTAATGTCACATCAGCGCGAAAAAATGTTATTTTGAATCAAGCTGTGAACTGTGTGTGTAGATAAAAAAGTGATGAATGATTGTTGGATTAATTGCTAAATCAAGTGAATATGTTGCACCCAAGGGAATTATTGGATAAGATCACAAAATGCTGGATTTGTTATTCTCAAGGGAAAGAGATTTTATGTCAGAATAGAGTTTACTGCATGAATGAATTAATGAAAGAATGAGTGAAATAATGAATGAATAAATGAATGAATTAATGAATGAGTGAAATAATGAATAAATTAATGAATGAATGAGTGAAACAAACAAGAGTTAAATCAATAAGAGTCACAGAGATCCTACATTATAATACTTTATTATAACTACATCATGACTGTATCATGACTGTATCATTACTATTTCATGATTCTATCATGACTCTATCATTACTATATCATGACTCTATCATGACTGTATCACGACTCTATCATGACTGTATCCAGTGACTTAACCAGGATTGTAACTACAAGGGGGGCGGGGTTCCTCCAAAAATTAGGTAATGACTATTTTTACGTAATGAAACGTCATTGTATCATTTATATAGTATCAATATCATGTTTATATCATATCAGTATCATGCATATATCATCTATGCATCATTCTTGTGCATCACGGATGCATCATGACTAATATATCATGCGTTAAACACGTGTTAGCGCCATTAATCAAGATGTCTACCAAGAGCTCTGTGTTCATTGCTAACATTAGCAAGTGAATTATTGTAAACGTAAACAAATTGAAATAAACAACAAGTTCCTAAGTGTTAGTTACGATTGAAACGAGAAGAAATTGAATGAAAAGGAAAATGTACTCCTAAAGTAAATGAAGTGGTAACATATTGTTCTAACTAAAATGAAAGTAGGCCTTATAATTAATTATACAGAAGTATATAATATTTTAAATGCTTTTAATTAAACTGCGTTCTATACATTCAAAGATACAAAAATGAAGTTAGACATAGGGACAGATAGACAGACAGAACAGATAGACAGACAGGACAGACAGACAGGCAGGACAGACAGACAGACAGACAGACAAACAGACAGACAAACAGACAGACAGCTAGATTCACACGTACGCAAACAATCGATCAATGAATGAAAAGTCTTCGTACCACGTGACTGAGACGGACTCTATTCATTGGTTGATTATTGGCACAAAAAAAAGATTCACGTAATTAAATTTAGCTCGTTCTCGCTCCAGCACATCATCATCGATCATTAATATTAAAGTTATCTTTAATTTTACATATTTATATTTAAAATGGCCAAGAATGGTTGAGGTTACAAATCGTATCCTTAACCCTAGATATTAACTCCGATCCCACGACAATTCGTCGACAGATTTTTGGTCTAGTATACGTCTACCGGCATTTGTTTTACCGACATTTGGTGTACCATAACTGTAACTCTTAAAAATTCCCAACAAATCCTAACTCTAGCCTTAACTACAACTCTAACCCTAACTCAAAACTTAACAATAACCCTAACCCTAATGTTGCAGTAGACCAAATATAGGTAGACCTAATGTCGGTAGACGTAGTGTCGTAGATCAAACGTCTCTTGTCAAATTGTCGTGTCGCCTTTAACCCTAACCCTGAAATAACTTTAATCGTAAATTAATTCTAAATTTCAAACCATTCATTATCGATTACCATCGGCGCGAGAGAGACACTTTCGTTACGTCATTTCCCCCCCTCCCCAACACTCACGACAGCTATAAATATTCCGAACTTGATTCGTTTTATTTCGTTCAACCAATCATTCCAACGTGTTTGAATCAGTTTAAGTCTTAGCTAAATCGTGATTGGTTAACGAATCGCGTTGTTTTATTTATTTGGCTGCGCTGACCTGTATTGCATTCAATGTTATAGATATGGTTTTGCATCTCTCCGTAGCTTAGTTTATTCTGTGAACCGGTAATTCAGTTTGAATAAACTTGGATGATTTCTATTCAATTCTCGCATTCAATATCGGCGTCATTCTTTCAGTCATTCGTTGATTAATTAAGTTATTCAATCATTTGTTGAATCATTTATTTATTCAATCGTTCGTGCATTCGGTCATTGAGAAATTAATTACGTTATTCATTCATTTAATGAGTAATTAATTAATAAATGAATGAACTCATTCGTTAATTGATTAAATAATTAATTTATTCATTCGTTCAGTCATTCAGCCATCCAGTCATCCAGTCATTCAGTCTTTCACTGGTTCATTTATCAGTGAATATCTTCTCCTATTAAATTTGATATCGTTTTGTCGATTACTGTTTTCAGCAGCTTATATATAAAATGTGTAGTAAGCAATTTCTTTCAATTTCCTGAACAGCTGTTCGTCTGTTTAAACAGAAACAGAAATATGATCTATCTTGGAAAATCTTAGAAAACGCCTTGAAAAATGTAAGTATAGAATGAACACATATTACGACATCTTTTTTCTTGTTATTAGCGTGTTAATATCAGTGTTATTAATGTGTTAAATTCTGTGTCATTAAGGTGTTACTTTTCGTGTTATTAACGTGTTAATTTACGTGTTATTGACGTGCTATTTTGTTCGTTATCAACGCGTTATTAATGCGTTTATTTTACGTGACATTAAAACTAACGTATTATTTTTAGTAACTTTTTCTCAACGTCTTTATTGATAAGTTATTTTGCTTCTAATTTTTTATCTTTAAGCTTTTATCGAATTACTCAGTGTGTTATTAACGCGTTATATTTAACAAATGCTTTACTTTCTACATGATTGGCATTATAATCCATAACGTTATAACAATAAATTTAAATCTGATTTACGAAATCCTTCAACTGACCAACTTGGCTTTCTATGTCAACTTAGAACTTAAGCCGAGATTTATAATCAACCGAACAATGAACTCAGGAAATATGATATTAAATTTATATTTCTTCGTAAATATTTCTATTTCAGGTTTCTATTTTTTCCATAAAACGTGTGAATTTAATTCTGTGACCTTCTTTTAGTAGATTTTATTATTTTTCTAATTTTTCTTTTAAGTAATTAAATATTTTTCTATCAAAGCTCGATTGTGAAGTAGTTAGAGACGCGACGGGTCGACGTTCAAATCCCGTGAAAGCTCATTATATCGCTTACTAGCTGCACCCTTTAGTAAATTATTTCACCTAAAATTGGCAGTTACGTCTGAGATATAGTTCTCATAATACGGTAAGCCAGACGGTAACTTTCTGCATCTGTTAGTTAGTAAGACGTTTTATTGATGGTTAAGTCTGAGACATCGTTCATATAATACTATAGCCCCGAAGTTACACTTAACTTGCTGCACCCTTTAGTATGACGCCAAAATTGACAGCTACGTCTGAGAAATCGTTCATTAAATGCTGGAATCCTGACGTTATACTTTAATTATATTTTTTCATTTCTATCTCTAGAACAAAAGTCACAAATTACATAATATATTACTTAGAGTTTGAGAAATTATAACAATTTTCTCCACACGCCACAAAATCTGTATTTTCTGTTCTTACATCATAATACACCATTATTCATTTCGCTGTGAAAATATTCACGAATTTTTCAATTTTTGGCAGCGATTTAGATCAACGCAAATTGTCTGCTAAATTATATTGCATTGTTGTGGTTTTTAGCGGTTCTGCGATATGCAAATGAGATGCAAATGAGAGAAATAAGCCTTCGACAGCATGTGCTATTTAATTAAGTTCTCTTATTGTTTGAGATTATAATACAGTGTTGTTGATTTTGTATTCAAGAGCTGAATAAACTGTAAATAAATATATAGATAAGATAATAAAGATAATTATCTTAAAGTTATCTTAATAATTATCTTAAAGTTATCTTAATAATTATCTTGCCTTTTATGATAATTATTTAAAAGTTGAATATTCAATTTTTCATAAGATACTAATTTTAGTTTTATTTTCTTGTCTCTATCTATATCTGATCGTTATACGTCAAATCGTCCCTGACTGTTAGTTACTAGGGTTAGGGTTGGAGTTAGGGTTAAGTGTAAGTTTATGCTTAAAGTTAGGGTTACGATTAGATTTCGTGTTAAGTTTAGGGTTGGTTTTAGTTACTGAATGAATTGACTGGACCAATCTGTCGGGTTAATATATTCGGGGCCGATTTGTCGGGTACCATGTCTGATTGACATTTCATTTATTAATATCATTTAATTAACATGTTTAGACAGGTTTGGATTAGGGTTAGGATTAGGATTGAATAACTTAACGTCTCTATAAACAATAAAACAGTTCTCATCATTGTCATTATTGCTGTTTATAAAACAGTCGTGCTGTATCTAGCTTATAACTTGACTCCTCAAACAAAATGACTTCTTATTCAGATATTCAATTTCCTGAGATTATTCTCTGATAAATTGATACTCTGTATGCGCGTATACAGCTCTAACTGATCTCATATACAAATATACGTTTGATATTCTTATTGAAAGTCACGCGGGCTGTTACGTTTATTAAATCATGACGTAATGATCTGTATAAAATCTTTGTTGTTTTGTTCGCATTGTTTCCAATATTTTAGAATTACGTTAGATCGGAATAGAATTTTATTCTGTTGCTAAAAAATGCTTTTAAATTAAAAGCAATGCGGTAGTAAAAGTCAAAATGGTGATATATTAATATAGAATGTAGAAATTATATTTTTTCGGGTGATCGGACAAAGTGACCCCGTTAAATCGGCCTCGCTTTAATAATCGAGTTTTTAAACTAAATATCGTTTATTAAATAAAGTTTATTAAATTATTAGTTTATTAGTTTAATTAAATTTTGAAATAATCAAGTTTAATGAATTAGTTTACAATTAGAATTGAGGTTAGGGTTTGGTTTGCGGATAGGGTTAAACTTAAGTTTCTATTATTAAATAGTTTCTTGAGCCATTTTGTCGTGTTAATATATTCGGGTCGTTTTGTCGGGTTTATTTATTTAGGGACTTATTTGTCGTAGTAATCCATTCGGGCCGATTTGTCGGGGTAATATGTTTGTTTATTGTTATCTATTTTTACATCTTAAAGATACAAGGTGTTCCATAAACAAGTCCTGTAAATGTCAAAGTAACAAAATAAATACAATGTCAATATCTCTATTTTATGGTTGAATTCTTCTGCTACACAGTGTACATTTCATTCCAGTTCTTGGATAAAATGTCGCTGCATTAGTTGAACATCCCTCCTGGGATGAAAAGTTGTCGAGTAAATGATAAATAATTAATGTCACTAGCGTTAGTGACATTTTTCAACCGTTAACTTCGTGAGATGATAATTAATCAGAGCTCAAATATAACGAGAAGAGGATATTTTATTTAGGTATTAATCAAGATAAGAACAATGAACTAAAATTTTATAGAATTAGAATTCTTAAGTTAGAATTAGAATTATATAGAATTAGAATTAAAATTTTTAAGTTAGAATTAGAATTAGAATTCTTAAGTTAGAATTAGAATTCTTAGATTTAGCTAAACATAACAATACAGGGAAATCGGCCCATATTAAAATTTATAGGGTTATGATTAGGGTTAGGGTTTGGTTTAGAGATAGAGTTAGGGTTAGATTTAGATTTTGGATTAGAGTTGAAGTTAGGGTTATAATTAGGGTTAGAGTTTGCGTTAGTGTTACATTTAGAGTTACGGTTAGGGTTAGAGTTTAGGTTCGAGTCAGAGTTAGGGGTAAGACTAGTGTTAAGATTGAGTTAGGCTTATTAAATTAGAGTTAGGCTTATTAAATTAAGTAACTTAACCAATTTATCAGGTTAATATATTTGAGGCCCTTTTGTCTCATTTATGTATCACGATAATTTTATCAGGTTAATGTATTTTTCGGGTCCTTTTTGTTCGGTAAATATGTTAGGGATAATTTTATTGGGTCAATATATTCGTTACCTTTTTGTCCCGATATCAAAGAATTAATGTCAAGAAAAACAAATAATTATTATACCGTTTAATTTAATAAAAAACTGAAATCTGAAATCTTTATTCCGTATAATTTTATTTAAAAACAACTAAATCAGCGATGTCATTTTTTGTGTTCACTCGTGTATACTTACAAACTTTCTTTTTATTATTCGAGATGGTCGAGAAATAAGTGTACGAGTATATTTAAATAATTTGACAATTCAAAAATGTTTCACGCCTCGGGGAGTTTGCATTAGAAACAGTTTCTTAGACGAAACTTTTTTCTTTCGTTTCGCTGTTTCGAGATTTTGTCGGGGAAACACTCGAGCATGTTTTTACACTTTACGCTAGCTATACTGGAAAAACTAAAAAGACAAATTTCATTTAAATTTTTGTTTGTTTCATGAATTAATGTTTCATGAAGCGAGAGTTTAGAAAATAATTTTTATTTTAAGATTTTTGCTGTTGATGTTATAACTTAAATTGAGGTTAAAGATTTTAAATGTTTAATTTGAGTTAGTGGTTCGTTTTGTAATATAAATTTTTAACAATTTTAATTTGTTTTGCAAATAATCTCTTTTAATATAAGTTAAATAACTGATATAATT
>JAQIXG010002714.1:0-16846 GCA_034700105.1 Oconnorella tubifera | reverse complement strand
GGGATCAAAATGGAATAAGCTGCCAGTATATCCATAGGCTCACATTTAGTTCCTTCATTATTAGTTACATACTAAAAGAGGAAATAATGATCCGATTTTTACATGGATTTGGAAAAAAGTGGGGGGACGGCGTCCCCCCGCGTCCCCGCCCCACTACACCACTGCTGTTAAATTATAAGCTTCGAATGTTAAAATGTTAGTAACTGAACTAGCTTAAAGTTAAGTTATTCTAACTAAACTTTATTTATGTAATTAAGCCTTTATTGAAAGTCGATTTTTTTCTAATTTTGGTACTTTTAGCCTACAAATTGTAGCAAGTATTGCGTTTCAATTTTCGCGGTGAACATTATACTCTTTAATTTTAATCGACCTGCTAACTTTTAGGTGACAAAATAATTAGCAAATAAATTGTTAGAGCGATTATTTCAATTTCTGAATTGAGAATTACTGCATGAAATAGATCGTGTGGACTGTAGTAATAATTATAGCATTCGTTTACAACCAGTGAATAAAGTGCAATGTTTTGATTCCAAGCAGAAATTGAAAACGAAAATCCAATTAAAATTTAAAAATTGAAATGGAACAAATCTTTCCTGCTTCTCCTAATTGGTACTGCAGCCGTGTAATTGACTCGAACGACGAGGGAATCATTTATTTTGGAGCAAAAAATTCGCTCTATATATGGAACGTGCATTCTAATACACGTCCAGTGTTCATTAAACATTTTATCGCTCACGAGGAACGTGTAGTAGGTGTGTCCCTCTGTCCCGGGGGTCAGTTGGGGAAAGAAAAAGAGGATGCATCCCTAAGAGGTTGCTCGGCGGGGGACGATGGGAAAGTTAAAATATGGGATTTGAAACATGTGACTTTACTTAATGAACATAGTAGTCATAGATTTAAACTGACAGCAATTCATTGGTCCCCGTTGGATGCGGAACTGGTTGCGAGTGGGGACGAAAAGGGTAACGTTATTATTTATAATGTTACCACGCAAAACGCGACAACGTGGCATCCCGAACCAGCGCACACCCATGTATTCTGTCTGGCCTTCTCGCCTCATTCAAAGAATCAATTAGCAGTCGGATATAAAACTGGCGCCGTGATGATATTAGACATATCTAGAAAAAATATACAGGTTATTGTTCGACTGAGAGGGCATGACGATGAGATCCATTCTGTCTGTTGGTGTCCACCTTCTTGCGAGTTCAATACACCAGGTGATTCACAAAATAATCACTCTGGCGATATTATTGCATCAAGCGGTAAGGACAAAACTATTCGCATATGGAGCATTAAAACAGGCCAGTCTGTGTCGTTATTACGACTTCCAAATCCACCGGGTTATCGCAGACGAGATCGTGAAGAAACTGGATACAAAGCGAGAATTTGGATTGCTTTAGTATGGACTAAATATTCTAATGGTCAACTTATATCTAGCGGATCAAATGGTGAACTGATACACTGGGATATCAGTGATTTAAGCAAACCAAAGTACGAGACAATCAACCCAGGTGCAACTATGAAAGGACACAACCGAACAGTATTTAATATTGCTGTAGCTAGCCCAGATGGAGCCACTCTTGTATCCATATCAATGGACAGACAGATAATCATCTGGGACTTAACCAGCAAATGCGCCGTCTCTTCAATACCCAGCCTGGGTGGGTACGTGTATGCTATCGCTCAGTCTCCTGTTCATGCTGGAAAACTTGCCATAGGTGTCGGTGACAATGTTATCAGAGTTTGCAGTATGGCAGGCAAGCAGGGCTCTTGCGATGTCCAGACATTCTGGCAAGGAATTCGTTCCAAGGTGACGTCTCTCTCGTGGCATCCCGCAAAGGAAGGACTTCTGGCTTATGGTACGGAAGATGGCAGAGTTGGAATCTTGGATGTTTTGTCTAGTCGCGCTCCTTTGATATCCAGCACGTATCATAAAAGAACTGTCTACGTTGTTACCTGGGGTCCTCCTGTTTTCTCTCCAACTTCTACACCACAGAGTGATAACATTTGTCTGTACAGCGTAGGAGACGGAGTAATTTATCAACATAGACCCGAAGCATTTGATCTACCAGCCCAAGATATTGCGTCGATCATCCAAAGCTCTTCATCAGCGAAGTTCATAACGCGTTCAGAGATGTCATGGAACAATGATTTCAGTTATGTTGCGATTGGAAATGAAGATGGAAGTATTGACATCATGAAACCTCCGCATTTAGTCGTTGTGTGCTCACTACGGGTGCATAAGAAACTTATCAACTGCGTGCGATGGCATCCCATGCATACCGCGCAGTGTAACTCACTGTCGCGTTATCGCTTCTGTTTAGCATCAGGCTCAAATGAATCCGTCGTTCATGTATTTAATCTTGAGCAAATTCTAGGCACAAATGAAAGTTCCACTTTCGATCAGATTCCGTTCAGAAATGGGAGCTCTGTTGCCATCGTAACGGAAAGTTTTCGAAAACTGGAAGGGCATACTAATCGAATCACTGGTCTCAGTTGGAGTCTAAATATAGAGGGCATGTTGGTATCCTCATCGTATGATTGGACGGCGCAGGTGTGGAATATAACCACAGCAGAAGCTGTTGCTAATTTTCGCGGACATCACGGACGTCTGTTGTGTGTTCAGTGGTGTTCGGATGATTCTGATTTGGTGTACTCTGGTGCGGATGATTACACCATGATGGCGTGGAGGGTGTCCGGACAGAAGGATGTTACACCACCGGCAGAGAAGAAAAGAGTTCGGGTGAAAGGAAAAGTTAGAGGGGGAGAGAGTCAGAGTACAATTGGGGAAGAATTGATAAAGGGTGAGGAGGGGATTAGTGAGCCATCGGAGGTTGAGATTGATCAGACAGGGGTGGCCGATGATGCAAGGCAAGAACTTTTAGATTTAATTGAAGCAAAACGTCAAAGTCTTCTTCAGAACCTTTCTGGGAAAGAAGCATCTAGCGCATTTAATAAATGTGACTCGAATAGTGAAAATGATGATGATGGAAAGTTAGAGCAGAAGTGCGAATCATCTACTGTTGATTCTAAAGCTGATGCGGTGAAAAATCGTAAAAAGAAACGAATCGGTAAATCGTTATTTCCAAAGTCTAGCACTGCCGATAACAGAGGAAAGCATCAGATGCAAGAGGACTGTATCCATCTGGCTGGCTTCAAGGCTAAGAACAGCGCGATGTCTTTACCAGATGATCTATCACATCTTGGTTGCTTTGTTGATCGACGAAATACTTTATCTCTGTGCCACCAGGAGGAATTATATCATGTAGAACATGGCAATTTTGATCAACTCGTTACTTTGCACGCGTTAAAGGGAAGTACAGAGGAAGCTCTAACTCAAGCGGCAGATGCTCAGCGTTTGAATGACTTCATGATGGCTCTGGCTCCAAGTGTTTCTCAAGAATTTTGGGAGGAGCTATGCGAGAAGTACGTCAGACAACTGACAACAGAGGGTCAGTTTCATAAAGCTGCCGCTTATCTTCTTGCCACAAATAAGGTTTACGATGCGATACGTCTATTAAGAACTAATGGTTTGTTCAAGGACGCACTCTGCTTGGCAAGAATGAGATTGCCACCTTCCGATGCTCTTCTGAAGGATCTTACCAATGGCTGGGGACATCATCTTGCCAAAGATGGTAATTACGAACTTGCCGCAAAGTGCTTCATATCATTGGGTGACGTCGAAGAAGCAGCGAGATGTCTTACAAAGCGTTCTGATCTTGCTGCGCTGCGCACAGCTGCACTGATGACAATAACAGCCAATCACGCTGAAGCATCTATCATCTATGCGCAAAAGTTTATTCAAGAGAGCCTGCTTGCGTCTGATTGGACAGGAGCTATTGGGCTTCTACAAGCAAATGATGAATATAATTTTCTAGTGCTAATGTCATCAACGTATATGGTATTAGTAGGTGAACTGTTTACTGTGAAAGTAGAGGGCGCTGTATGTGATAGTTTACCACCAAAGTGGAAACATCAAAATGAAACAAGTTGTCAAGACAAAAATGCAATTGAATTTGATGCTTCCAATCTGTATCATGAGACTTATCTGTGTGCTCCTTGGACTCCAGCATTTATTGATGATATGCCGTTATTGATTTGTTTATTACATTGTTGGAGTGATATTTGGAAAATCTCACTGAGTGAAGATAACGTTCAAAAACTTTATTTTAGATTGCTGCAACTACGTCAAGCTAAACAAAGCATCGCTGACTGCAAGCAGATATTAATGGCAATCAGTATAGATGTGGCACTCGGTACAATGAAACTTCTACAAGGTGATTTAGATACAGCATCCGGTTGGTTTGTATCAGCCATTGCGTTATGTTTACTAGAGATGGATAGCTTTAGTACACATCTTGTTGGATTGCTTTTTCCTAGTGGACCTGAATTCCTTAATGATCAGTTACCTAAATGGCTGGCCTCTGCTTTTCCATCTCGAATTGGAAAAATGAATAATGTGTCTTTAAAATTACCTGATGAATTGGAGAATCTCAAGTTAAATAGTGAAAGTGGAAATATTTGCAATACGAGTTTGAACTTCACAAGATTTAACTGCTTGAAGTGTTTGTATTCATTGACTGTTGTTCGATTTTTTCTCAGCGAGAAAAATCTAATACAAGTTGACTCTAATGTGGAATATCCTGTGTCTGTCTCATGTATTCAAGAAATTTCACGTTCTTTACTTTGGGACGTAAATACTGAGATTTGTATTCTTCGAGATACCATTGATTGTATTAAGAAATCAATGATTGCTAAACGTAAAGAAAAGTCAACAAGTGATAACTCAAAGATTGACTCGAATGTTTTTGATACAGACTCTTATTTAGCTGGTGAACGAGATTGTAATTTAAATGACTCAGTGTCCTTAAGTGCGATGTTAATGAAACCTGTCCTACGTATTGAGTCTAGTGGAGATATAGAAGAAACTAAAAATTTAATACGTCATCATCTAGCCTCTTTTGTTTTCACTCTTGCTCAATATACATCAGTTAGTAGTTTAAATAGCTCTAGTATTAAAAAGTGTTGTCGTTCAAGCGATGAAGCAATTGATCAAAATAAAGATAATGTAAAGCCGAAAGACAATAATGCTGAAATTATTAATTTATGTAAGAATAAAGAAATTACAGAAATTGTTAAAATTTATAGTAATGAATTAGACACTAATGAACTTCTATTGACAGATTCACGTGCTGATAATGACAATCTAGCTAAATTCAACTTTGAAAAATTGAATGATGTAAAGTTGTCAGAATCGTCTAGATCTTCCATTGCTGAATCCGATCAACATTATGCTACTCAATCTGAACAGTGTGTTGGATCAAATACTTGCCTTGAGAATGATGCAAGTTTTAAGGATTATTCATCTTTATTATCCAATGATATACTTATACCGAGATCTAATACAGTGAATCCACCTGATTGGGTTCATATGATGATTGATAAAAAATACTCGCACGATTGTGTTACTTTTGAAATTCTCAAAAATGAACTGATCCAATGTCAAGAGAAATTGGAAAGTTTGCACGATATTGTATTGTTTCCTCATCCTTTTGAATGCGCCGTTTTGTTGATGAATCTTATGCAACATTTGGACACTTTGTATCGTCAGCAAGACTCTTTGAATGATTTGAAAGCTCAATCAGGTATCTGTGAGCCGAATGAGAATGAAACCAAGGAATGTCTTTCTAGTAGTTGCGCGACTGATTCAAGTGATGAGAAATCATTGATATTAAATGGAAGTAATTTTATGATCACTTCACAAGAAAGATGCGAGTTTATTGATGCTGTTAAAGTATGGGGAAGAAAATATGCTCATACAACTTATTGGAAAACATTATTTTACGATTGAAACTTGAAAAAAGTATAGAAAGATACAAGTTTAATGATTTAAAGATACAAGTTTAACGATTTAAAGATACAAGTTTAATGATTTAAAGATACAAGTTTAACGATTTAAAGATACAAGTTTAATGATTTAAAGATACAAGTTTAATCCTGATTAAGTTGTTACCAAAGCTTGCTTGTTACAGATGCTAATATTAAGTGCATGAAAATGAAACTTTTTGATTTATCCCTTAGTTTGATATTTAATATCTGATTTAACTTTATTGTTTAGTTAAGAATATTAACAATAAATAAATTTTGTTTAGTTAAGAGTATTACAGTAAACAGGATCATTTATTTTTTAATAAAATGTTCTCTTTATATAGACTATTAACGGAACGTTTTATTAATTATATTAATATATTCTGTTAGATTTAGTTACCATGATTGAGATTTATTTTGAGTGTTATAAATTTACATTATTTTCAGATTTTAAGAAATGCAAATTGATTAGTTATTTTTTCTTTTTTAATCTGTTTTCTTTTTTCATTTTTGCAAGCCAAGAATTGCACTTAATTTTCTTAAGATTTGTTTTAGCTTTAAGTGTCTTGATTTTCTGTTTTCAAAACAGTTTGTTTTGTATTGATTTTTTCTTAAGTTTTTACTTTTTGGAAGAAAACTTCAAATTGCTCATTTTTTCTGTGTTATTATTTGATTTGCAATTTTTATAATTTTGCTATCAGAGTTAATTGTAATAGAAATATTTGATAGCTAGTAGCTATTAGCAGTTTCATCAACTTGTTATTTTTTTCTTATTTAATTTGTTGATAATAATAAAGCTAAGGACATTATTAAATTGATTTATAAGTTAGATATAACTTACTTTATTGTTAGAATTGTATTCCAATGTTCTCCTATGGTCATTTGATGAAAATTATACTAAGTCTTTTAAAATCTAATTCTAGTATTAAATTTACAATATTATTGATATTTCAATAATCACATCCTATTCGAAGATCATCAGTTTACATTTTTCAATGTTCGATAAACCTGACTTTACTTTTTATTATTTTGTACTACAAAATTCTAACCTTTGTTTTAAAAAAATTGTATTAAAATAATTTTTCATTTTATGACAACTATATAATGCGTGTGGACATCTAACATTAAATTTTGGTGTATTCAATTAATAATTACTACTCTGTTTAATGTAATGAAATACGAAATAAAATAAAAGTTAGTATCGGTATTATGTGTTCTCTGCATTCATTTCATTGAAATTTAGTTATTTGCATTGAGCAATGATATTTTCTTAAATTAATAATTTATTGTCAAGCAATGATCCTAAACCGTTTGCAAATATCTCAATAATGTCTTACAGTTGTATAGGACACTCTTTCTCACAATAAGCGGCGCTTAGAGAATAATTATTCATCTAGACTTGTCTTCAATTCTGTTCCTGTATCTAAGTATACACTGCATCTCGACCTGTGGGCTTCTGAAATGAGTAGAAATAGATATTAGTATGGTACTGGCGATAACGAAATAAATTTAATTCAATAAACAAACATTAAACGTGGCTTATTTTTTTTAGTTTTGTTACGTATAAAAGAATGATTTAAGTTATTTCCTCAATTTTGATGCGTTATCAAAATTGTAAATTCATTATCATTAATTTCATTCAATAAAATTTCAAAGAGTTCAAAATGATTAGAAGTTACATGAATTAGAAATTTGGGATAAAACAGTATTACAAATTTGTGTGTAAGGCTTAAGCTCAGCTATTATACTTGTTGCATATCGTTCTAATTAAGAGTAACACTAACAGCAGATGAACTTGTGTCACGCGCTCTGAGTTCTCATAACTCAACGCTGAAAAAACAAAAAGATCATTTCTTCTGAAGAACTTGTTTACTGAACGATCTAATTTTTAAGAGGATCAATTTTATGAATGGATATTTTACGTGTTTTAGTAAAAACGTGTGCCTTTTGTTGTATTCCATTATTGATCAATATTTGCATTGTATATTTAATATAAGTTTAATTGTTTAGAAGTTTGTTTAATATTGTCAATTTTACATTTCTCTTTAGATATAGCTAGTTTAGTAGTAATTTTATTTCATTTTTAAATTATTTTTGCAATAAATAATTTAAATATCAATTAAAAAATAATAAAATTAGCCATAAATTTTATGGCTAATTTTACTGACTGGATTTATAAAATCCACTAAACTTCAAAAAATGTATTAGATAATCTCAGATTTTGTTTACCTCTTTCTAATTTGTTCCTTGATCTGATACTGCAGCAGAATTGATTAAAGTTGTTTGCTTTTCTCAGTATTATACCTAGCAAGAAGGACATTATTGATCACGCTGTGAAGTCTTTCTTTAAAGCTAATTGAAGTATAAATATTTTTTCGCACTTATAACATTGATTGACACAATATAAGATCTATGATCGATAGATGTAATGCTTTTCTTTGAATCTGTTGGTGTCAATGACAGGTGGTCGGATATCCAGTGTAAAAAAGATATTCAGTTACATTTATCGACAGCCAGTATAATTTATAGACACAATGATATACTGACAATCATGAAACTTATTTATACTAAAATATTGTCAGATTATAAACGGCTTAGTATATTATACATATTTGTAACCCTCAACATTTTATTCATTTTCAGAATAAAGTTAGTCAGAAAATAAATAAACATTTTATCTCTGCAATAATTTTAATTACGTATCTTTTTATTTGCTCTTTTCTCTCACAGATTTCTAAGATTGATAATTTATTGGCAAAATTAGTAGATCTAATTGTGATCATTAGAAAACACAATAAATAAATTTTCCGTATTGGATTAACAATTATAGCGTTACTCAGTTTTGTACATTTAAATTAGGCCTACTCGTCGTAAGCCACTCGTCCATTTTCTCTCCCAAATATTTCATCATCGTCAAAGTTTTCTCTCTTTCCCAGATCACTTCTAAAATGACTGTACCTACGCTTCCCTAGATCATCCCTAAACTGACTCCATCTTTTCTGCTGCCAGGGATGTGACAACCTCTTCCCAAGATCTCCCCGAAATCCCATTTTTGCTCTCTTTTCCAGCGAACCCATGTCCGGATTATATTCCATTTCGTCGTCATCACGTTTGCCCAGGTCGGATCGAAAAGCTGGTGAGTACCTTTTGTCGTCTTGCTTTTCTAGGACTCTTTGGAGCACGCCAATGGAGCGCTTTGATCTTGTATTGCTAATTATTCCCGGACTAGGGACCATCGATCTCTCACTTGGTGATCCTTGGAGGATATCCGGTAGCGCTTCATCGTCGCCCAGGAGTGAAGAAGGATGGACAGCCTCAATGGAAGGGTAAATGAGAGTGAACCAGGCGATAAAACATGATGCACGAATCTGTTGAGATTAAATACAATGTAATCACAATATTATCCCATGTGCAAAAATATAAATTTAAATCAGTTTATTTAGAATTCTTTCAAATACGGAAAGTTAGGTGGCAAGAGTAATGCATTGAATATTGACGACAAAAAGCGATTTGTACACAAAATCACAAACTTCACAAAAATTAAACATAAGCTTCATATAGTTGTAAATTGTGACTAGATCTTTATTTTCTCTAATTTTTGCAAGAACAATTATTTTGAGTAGCAGCATATACATGTAGACGGTGTCAGACACTGAATTAAAATAATATATAGGCCTAATATAATGAAATATAATAAGAATTTGTTATATTTGATAGGTGATAGATATAGTATACGTTAACTACAGTCGGTAATTTTGTTCAATATCTCAATTTAACTATTTATAATGTAACATTCAACAACCGGTATGAAAATGCCCAAAATGCTAAAAACGTATTTTTTATATTTCATCTCTGAAATTGCTAGAGATTAAATTTTGAACCAAGAAAATTTGATGTAAAAACAAAACGAACGTCCAACAATCTTGGATATTGATTTGGTTAAAAAATATTTCGAATAAGGAAATTGTTCATTTTTGTTTTAGGACTAATATATTAAATAAGCAACTGCTGAGTCAAGTTGACAAATATACAGACACAATTTCATCGCCATACAAATTAAAAGAATAAACTTTTTTATTATCTTTAGTAATAACTATTGACTAAACGCAAACATCATTCAATATGTACTTATAAGACTCAAACATGTTGCATTTTATGAAAAAAGAAAAAGCGCCTCGGGATAATCATAAAATTATACTAAATCGTCTCATATTTATATCTTAAGCCAATTTTGGTATTTAGTTTATTATTCACAAAATATTAACACGATCGCATAAAATAGATGTATTATTAATTTTACTTTAAATGAAAGAAATAAATAAATTAAATAGAGTCATAAGCTATGTAGTAACATGGGCTACGGCAGAATTTTTACCCTGGAAGTAGAGATGGATTAGGATTAGAATCTTGGTTAATATATGAGTTTAGAGCTATTTTTAGGATCGGAATTTGTTTAAAGTTTCAATTAAACAAATATTTTTAAAGTATGCCTATTGAAAAATAATTGTTGATATTACATAATTTGATATTACATAAGGACTTAAAAACTTTAAAATCTTTTCTACTTGTCTGACTAAAATTTCGCTCGATTTAAGAAATTATTTGTTAATTTTGCTATTTCTATTGAAAACTTAACATTTTTGTTATTTTAAAATACTATAACTTGAATTCTCGTGGGGGAGAGGGGCCTACTGGATTGAAGAAGTAAGTAATCGCAGATTTTAGAGGTTCACAATCTCCTAAAAAATATTTTAAAATATTTTAATAACTACAGAAATTGTCATCTTTCGAAGAGAAAATTGTGGATAATTTCTGTTTATGTTAATCTAGACTTAATTTAAAATTTAGAGTAATTTTTGCAGGAAAGTGTTTATTTGGTTTTAAAGTTCGAGATGATACCATGACTCCCGAAGACAATAGATATAACAAAATTCAAAAAATTAACTCTCTGACTAGTCTATATTAGTAAATTTATAATAATATTTTTAATTAGTAATCAGAATTACTAAAGGCCTTTGAAGTCTCTCTGTGGATAATTTCCTTTCGTGCAGTCACACTGCAGTGTAAAATATTAATAGACTTTTTCTTAATTGCTTCTTAGTTTAAAACTAACTATACACCTAAAAAAATAAACAATATTAATTATTCATAAACTTACCGCAAATCTCATTGTTTCAAACAGATCCAAAGAAAACTTAACACAAATATTCTATTACAACTGCTCAAAATTCAAATCAAATTGTGAGGAAGTAATTTTTTCTCCTTCTAAACCCAATCTCTGATAGAGTTGAAAGAGCGTCGCTCGCCGTTGTCGGATTAGAGCAGAAATTGAAGAATGATTTCTTGGTCTAACGTTGCACGGCTACGACGACTTTTTGGCAACACTATAGTGTCGAAGATTTGTAAGATTGATTCGATTCGGTCGCCTGCAGACGTTTTTGTATAATTCAGTGCCTATCACGCATGAAGCCTATTGAGTTACTTGATCAATGTAAATGATAAAAAAACTTCGAATGTCAAAATGTGATTTAGCGGGTATATAGATTTTTGTTGTTTAGTCAGAGGTCGCGTGAAATCGAATTCGTAAGGTGATGCGTAACTTTTTGACACTCTTCTGATTTATTATATTGCAAAAATGATGCAATATGATAGAGTCTTTGGGATAAAAGACTAAAGTATCAATCTAGACATTTTAGATGCTGCCAAACAAAATAAGTATATTTATTATATTCAGGGCCGGCCCTAGCCAAAGTGGCGCCGTAGACAAAGTATACATTTTGGCGCCCTCTTACCCTACTCCACCCGTCACAACTCAATGATGAACCATGATGAATCATCGCATAATTTTTTACAATCAAGATCGCAACTGTCGCCGTCAGTAAGTAGGATGTGTATTACAGAGGGTTTGGATTATGATTGAAAAAAAGATTAATAAAGTGATATAAACAGCAACACATTTTTTGTGAAAATGACGCCCTCTAGATTGTGGCGCCCCAAGCAGCTGCCTGCTTTGCCTGTGCCTAAGGCCGGCCCTGAAATTTATTTGATTTTCCTTTATATTACTCTGTATACTGTAATTAAATCTATGTAACTTTAAATTATTTACATTAACAAATAGTCTAGGAACTTTTCTCTACCAAATTTAACTTAACACAGGCCTACCAATTTTAAAAGCTTTATATTTTTCTGTATCAATAAAAAGCTCATTCGAGGATAAACTTTCAAAGTTTTGCAATTCTCTGGCTATATATCATACTATTGAAGCATCTTCTAATCAATTGATACAATTTAAATTAATCAACATCTACAGTGGAGCACGAGAGTCGTTTTATAAAAACTCATTAATTTAACAATGAAACAACGCGATTGAATCGTTACAACAAATGCTGAGTTTAGTTTTTTAACTTTGAAACAGTGACTGCTAATTGGGTTTATTATTCGTCTTAATAATATGTTTAATTTTTGTGACCGAAAAACCAATTGAACGAAGTCATTTCTAAAGATAAGGAAATTGTTGGAAACTGGTTGACTGTTGGATTTTAAACTTTTTAATGCTATATGGTAATTATAATGTTATACGAACTTTTATATTTCTTGTTAATAATAATAATCTATTATTAGTCTTTTATTACGATATCGTCTTCGACATCGTACCTCGACGGAAAACATACGTTAAACTATTTAATTGGCTTGTTTTATTGCTTTTAATTACAATGCTTAATTTAACTAATTGTGACAATTTAACTAATTGATTTTTGATAGTATACATAGTCTAGATGTCGTTTTGTTTCACTAATTGTTTTATTTTAACAAACGTTTTGTCTTTATTTCTACAGATGTTGTTGACAATGATTTATGAAATGAGTTTTGAGAAATGAATATAAAAGTTATGACATTGTCAAATTTGTCATTAAGTTAAGCCAATCTACTGAATCGAAATTTTTTATCAAATTCTAGGATATTTCTGTATTTCTGATATTTAACAGCGGCATAAGCTGCAGAAACTAAATTAACTTTAATTTAAGAAATATATTGATTTTAAAACTTATTTTTGAACTTAAATTGATTTAACTTAGTAATTAAATCAATTATTATAATGCATAACTCAATTATTATGAAAAACTATTTCTAAAACACTTACTATTAATTATTAATAATGATTATTATGTATCGAGCGAAGTTAAATAAGGAGTTATATTGAAGTAGGCCTATAACATACATTTAGGTTATCATATTAATTAATGTCTTTAATGTTAATTAACCTAATTATTACATGTTTCAAGAAATAGGCATATAGGTTAGATTGAGCGTTCCCACTGAATGCAATGTGAACTCAGAGAGATATTATTATGAAACCAATGTGAGAGTCAATATCGAGGTTGTATTGGGAATAATAATTTAGACACATTTGACGAGCTCATTATATTAGCTTTCAAATACGCGCGCTAGAAATTTATTGTTTCAGAAATAATATTTACTACCGATTCTCAAAACAACAATTACATTAGAAAATATTCTGAGACGGTTCTGTTTGCAGCGAATATTGCAAAAATTGCAATAACCTGACGAGTGAAATATGTAGGCGTAGTCTAGAGTATGATATCAAATCATTTGGTTGCAAATGTACATCCGATATGTTTTTAATGACATAATTGGTGTTTTATAAAGTTGAAGGTTAAGTTACAGGACTATTATAATAGTTGTAGTTAATGCAAAAAAAGTTAGCTATTTACCAATGACACTATAGGCCTATACCCTATCAGGATTTCAGGGATTAGTCAATTATATAAGCCTGCAATACGATGTTCTAGAGGCATAGCTCTAAGTAAAATAGTAACTATCCATTTTTTAACTAAATAATCTTTCGTAACTTAATTAAAAAGCAATATTTGTGATCAAACACTAAGATCAAAACACTAAATTGTAGACTAAAGGCATACATTTTGTAACGCCATTGAGCGTGCAGGCCTAAATTATATTCTTAATCTTTTTTGTCAGTAAATGTTTATTAATATGTTTGCTTATAATGTACAAACTTGACGAAATGATCCAGCGACTTGTCGAACTCGGCTTCATTGTTAACAGGAGTGATATTGTTTTTTGACGCATTATTTTGTACGAGATCACTGTAGCCGATATTGCGGGCATAGAGTAATATTGGTATTTTTCATTGCGATACATTATTACAGTCAAAGACAGTGCACTGCAGTTCTGTGCACATATGGAAGTTTGAAGATAACAAATTCATGTTGTATTGTAGATTGAATTCTCACATTTAGAGAAAACTGAGGGTATTTCATAAAAACTATTTACCAACTGGGACAAAATTTCATTTCAATGATCATGAGTAACACATATTTTATTACCACTTCTTGCTGCTCCCCCCAACCTTTAACAGAAAAATTATTTCCTAAGTGTAATATAATGTGTATTATTTGTAGACACTATGTAATATTATTTACTGATATTACAGTATCCAAAAGGTGACAAACTATTCTGTGCAATATAAGCAGTAAAGTATGTATGTTAAAATCTCATTTTAGTCCAATAAAACTCAATTTGCAATGAAATAATATATAATATACAATAACAAGTTTATATTTTCAGCAGTAACAAGTTTGTTTATAAATAATTCAGTTATAATAACTTATGGGTTTCTAAACAACAGTGAAAACATAAACATACTTTTAGCCTTAAATTATTGTTACAGTATGCTTATATATCAAAAGAATCTCTACATTTTGAATCAAAAAGTTCAACCATGAAAGTTAGTATCAGAAGGCGATACTTAATTATACTAGATACTTAATACTACTTGATATTCAGTACTATTATAGTACCATATTACCAAACTCATTTGCAAAACTAAATTCTCTTATTTAACATTTTTCTACATCTTGCATTTAATCCTACATTAAAATATCATCTTCAGTGATACGTCCAAGAGACTACCTCATCTTCTTCAACAGATTTCAACTTTCCGTTCTCCGGTAAACAAGAAAAATGTACTCTCAACTGCTCCAAACCTTTTGCCGTTATCCTATGACTCCTCTTTTCTTTCTCCAATTCCTCTCTCAACTCTTCATTCACCTCTTCCCCTTTCTTCATCCTCTCATTCCACCTCAATCTCAATCTCTCCATTCTTTCTGCAATCACTCGATCCGCTTCCCCCTGTTCCTCTTTTATCTTCATTTCTAATCTCTGTTTTTCGAGTCTTTCGGAATTGGCTTGTACTTTAACGGAGTGTAACTCTTTTTTTGTCTTACGAACTTCTCGACGTAATTCTTTCACTTCTTCTCTCAGAGATTTTGCTTCCGTCATCGAGCGATTAAGTTCAGATTTAAGATTTACGCTGAGTAGCTGAAGACGCGAGTTTGCTTTTAACGCTTCGTTTAAATCGGTAGTTTCTAACAGCAGAGCTTCTCGTAGATTATATTCAGATGTTTTTAATGAAGCGACTTGCTCAGTTAGCACTTGTATCTCAGCAACAAGAGACTTGTTGGAATCTTTGATAGAAAGAAATTCAGTTCGAATGATGTCGATTTCTTGAGGAGTCCAAATACAAGTATGTTGTTTGATGCTCGAGTCTGTTGTAAGATCTTGTGTCTGAGTCGATTTATTTCTTGAATCATCTACTGCATGAACACCTAAACAATAAAATTTTGCAAACAAAAAATTTGAATCCATATATTCACCAACTCAGCCTCTACACAAATCAAAAGTTACTTTCATGAATTTTTAATAAAATTGACAGTTCAAGTTATTTCTAACAAATATAACAAACAATATTATTCTTTTACTCCAAACTTCGATACTTGACCTCTTTCTCTGTCTCTCTTTTCCTTCAATTTCATCATCACCCAAACTCTCCTGTACACATTTCTTATAGCTACCGCATCAGCTGGTTTCATCACAAGTGATAACTGTTGGAACACTTCATCATCTTTCTTCTTTTCTCTTCTAACTCGATCTTCATCACTCTGAGGAACGGTCTCGCCATCGATTATCTCTTGGAGTGTATAGCCAAATGTAGGAGGGAAGAGATTCTCGATCCAGTGTTTGTCTCCTGGGTCGCCTGCATCGGGTGAATCGTTTTCATCGAGCGTTGTATTACCTTGTATGTCAGATATGTCATTCATTCTTCATTCAAAATGTAGCTGTAAGTGCAACATACGAATCTATTCAAAAATTATTATCAAAACATCATCGTGATTAATGAGAACTTGAAAATGAAAATAAATTTTAAGGTTAAATAAATCTAAAAAATCTAATTTTTAATCCCACTGAGAATTTAATAAATGTAGTTTTATATAATAGATAAGATCAATAATTTGTATTTCAATTCAATTGATTCGAAGCGCAGAGTTTCTTGCTCCATCTGCCTTTCCTTCATCTATGGCAGCTTCAAATAGTCTTCTCCTTTGCCTACTTCCTTCCAGGCTTCTGTCTGTGAGTGACAACCTTGTCAGCGAAGCTCTGAGGTGTTGGAGCAAGGATTGCTCAGCCTCCACCCCTACTAATGTCGCAGCTACATCGCAGCGTTCTTGGGATGAACCCCGTTGTTCGTCTGCATTAACTTCTTTGCTCAGCGATGCAGATGCAGTGGGAAAAGCTAGACTTCTTGCAAGTTGCTCTAAACGATCTGGTTCCTGGTTTCAAGCGCTTCCATCAGCTTCATTGGGTATTCGTCTAGGCAATGATGAAACTCGGGTGGCTGTTGGACTGAGGCTAGGAACCAATCTTGCGCGAGCACTTTTGCCGATGTGGAGTGCCTGTCAAGTCTGATGGCCTACATGGTTTGTCCTGCCGGCGCAGTGAAAGGCAGGCATTCAAGACACAGCATGGCTAATGACGTCATCGCTAGAGCTTTTAGAAGCCTCAATATTCCAGTCGAGCAGGAACCTCCTAGACTCTTTCGTGGGGATGGAAAGAGACCAGATGGAGCCACATTGATTCCCTTCTCTCATGGAAAATGTCT
>JAQIXG010002713.1:0-16850 GCA_034700105.1 Oconnorella tubifera | reverse complement strand
TATATACTGTCTATATATATACTATCAGTATATATACTGCCAGTATATATATATACTGTCTCATATATATGCGGAAAAATATTACAAAGTTTTTATTATCTAAATTATATGCAGTTATAATCAGCTAATATATGCTGTCTTTATATATTAGATGATACATAACGCGTTTTATATATCAAAACACTTAAGTTTCATATCATCTCATATAAATATATATATACATCAAATCTCATATATATGTATGCAGCAAAATACACGCAGTTTTTATCAATAAAATTTGACAAATATTACGTTTTACAAGATGAAAACGGTATGAATTTTATTCGCGACTCACCCCAAAGGAACCAGTTTCTCCTCGTGGCCTCTCAAACAAATATCTAATTCCGTTTCTAAAACTGTTGGATCTTTAACGCAGTCCTCACTGTCTGATAAACGATGATAACCAAAGTCGCTGAAAAGAAATTAATAACGATACATAATGAAAACATTTAGCAACGTCACGCAAAAAATTAATGTTGTTTGTATAAGGAATTATAAAGGAAACGTAATCGATATAATATATAAAGTTATTAATGTAATCAATGCCATTCACATGAGACCCTAATTAATTGTAATAATTGTATCAATTGCGAATAATATTTAATGAGACGTAAAAAGGTTTACACCAACAGTTAATGATTTGAATAACGTAAAATGATCCAGACAAATCAACCCAGATTATTAATTCTTGGGGTTTGATTGGGGTTCGGATTCGGGTTAGGATTGGAGTTAGTACTAAGGTTAGGGTTAAGATTCAAAGTGAGAATCAATTTAAGTAGATCTTACCAGTCATAATCATCTTCAGTACATAAGCAAGTCGTCGTTTCTTTTTCCGAGACGTGAGCTTTCCCATTGTAACACCTATTTAATTATATAGTTTAATTTTATTCATTAAATTATATTATTTAATTAGATATTTTAATTTTATTGAAATACTAGGCTCGTTAGAGAAGTGGTTAGAGCGCTGGACTCGGACATGACAGGTCCAGGTTCGAATCCCAGATAGCTTACTATTTCTCTAACTAGCTGCACCCTTTAGTAAGACTCTTAAATTGACAGCTACGTCCGAGACATCATTATATAATACCATAATCCAGACGTTAAACTTAAGCTTAACCTTAAAAAGACAAACCTATAATTAATATATTATAATACTATTATTAAATTATTAAAGAAAAACATATAATAACCAAGACTCGGGTTTCAGTCGATGATACGTCTGCTTAGTACCCAGCAAACAGCCATCTTTGTTGTGATTATGAGCCGTCCAATCGTCATAGTCTGATTCAACGCCTATCAGTACATCATAAATACATTTAATTTCAACTCAAATTGGTCATTTTTCATTTTAAAGATATATCAAAAAGTCTGTCTATCTATAAAAAAAAGTCTGTCTATCTATTAAAAAGTCAGTCTATCTACCAGTTTACCTAACTTTGTGTATTACTAAAGAATCAATTTGTGCTGATGTGACATTAAGTAACCACAAAACAAAGCACATCAAACCAAAAACAATCCAATCTTCTCCACCTTATACATTCATTTCTTAACGTTACATCAGCACAAAACTCTTACCAAAAACCACATTCCCACAGAAAACTAACAAACGCTTACATTGTTTATCGATAATGCTCGTAAAGTTGATGATAAATGTATGCCATGTCTTATTCGCAACAGTATAACCCCAAATGGCAACTATCATAGCTTTATTGCCCGGTTCAATAAGCAGACCGGTAAAAACAACTGATTTTTCATCGGTAAAATTACGCGAGATCCAACAGCGGCCTTCGTCTGTAGAAAATAGAACGACGTTGGGCGTATCGGTACTGGCAGGAATGGCAACTAGGAGACCGCCGTGGTCAGCAATTTGGTAGTGATGGGGGCCTACCAACGCCTACCAAAAATGGCAACCATTTGTAAGTTTGTAATATTGGACAGACAGACATACAGAAAGAAAGATAACAGACAGACAGATAGAGAGATATACATAGACAGACATAGACAGACATAAAAGACATAGATAGACATAGACAGACACACCCACAGACAAATAGACAGATATATAAATCAATCGATAGATAGACAGACAGACAGAAAACCACACAAACCGACAAACAGACGGACATATAGACAGATAAATGATAGACAGACTACAGACAGACAGACGGTATCACTTACAAGTCTCCAAGTGTATCCGCCATCACTAGACACAAACACATCGGGTTCGGTTGTTTGTAACGCGTCCGCTACTTGACCTAAGCATCAAACGAATATAATCTTATAAATTTCAAATTTTTATTTAATAAGACTTACTGTTAAAGTTTATGTAACTTCAAATCTAGATAACACAACCTATCTTTTCTATTTCTCTTCTGCAAAAATACTCGAAAATTCACCTTTTCAAAATCGTACTTTTAAACTAACTGATCCCTATTAGAAAATTTCCCAGCCACCCTATCACGCACAAAATCCGGTATAGATTTAAATCGAGTGTAAACTAGCATCCCAGCCAGATGCTACATTGAAACACCATAATTGAATGCCAAAAAAAAATCAAACAAATGCATATCCTATAATGATAATGTATAATAATCGTACCGTGAACTAGAATAATTCCCACTGCGTTTGGAACGCTCAGGGGAGGATTGGCAGAAATTCCGCGTTTTATACTGTACTGGTTGTGGATTTGCAACGAACACGGCTGTAATCGAGAAATAAAACTTTTGACATTAAAATTACAGCCAAATGGAGAATTTTATACTTCTTAAAAAAGTACAATAAAGTACTAAATGGTTTCTAGAATTATAAATATGTTAATATTTACAATTCTATTCGATTTGTTCCAAAACAGTTACATTCACATTCTAAATATTTATGTTCTGAAGCATTATGTTCCGGACACACAAATACGCACACATACACAGACATATACGCACATAGATAAGTACACAGATACACGGACAGACAGACAGACAGACAAACCTATACATATTCTTATTATAATAAATAAATAAATAGCACTAAAAATTACACACACTCAACACATACCAATCAATATCAAAGCTCTACATATCCATTTTGTGCTGATGTGAGGTTAAAGAACAAAAACATACCCCTGATTCGTTATGACAAGCCACTCCCTCAGGCCTACTAATAGGCCTCCAGTCCCCTCCCCTATCAAACGTAATCACCGTATGAATGCTATCGTCTGTGTCGATTCTATTAGCGATATAAACCCCGCGCATTGAAGACACCTTGTAGAAGTCCGTAACGTCCTCCGCGTTTGGATATAAATGATTCTCTAGCGACTCAGAAAATATGATACCGGTAGCATCGGATGTGTACAGGGTACCGTGGCCTGTGTCTAAGGGATAGAAATAACGACTCCATAACGCGATAGCAATAACGCATGGCAAATTCGTTTAAAAACTTTTATTTAAAATATAATTTAATCCACACGAAACCTAACAATAGATCAAACCTTAACCATAACCCTAATGTCACAGTAGACCAAATATCTGTAGACCAAATGTCAACAGGCCAAATGTTGCAAGACCAAACGTCGGTAGATCAAATGTCTGTAGACTAAATGTCGTAGACAAAAAGTCTGTAGACCAACTCTCATGATACTTTAATAGTTATACCATGACTACTAAATCTACTCAAAAATGTAATTACTATACACGAATTACTGCCTTGATTATAATTGATAATTAATAATGATAAATAGCAGAAAACAAAAAGAAGAATAAAACTACATTTAGTTAAAATAGAAACGCGATAAGAACTTTCTTACCCCCTGGATTATCAACGTGCAGAAAAATCTGTCCATCGCTGGAATCCAGTATAGAATAAAACTAGAAAAAAATCATTAATAATATTTATAATATATTTCCTTCTAAAATATTTCCTTTTAAAATCTACAGGTCCAGGTTTGAAACCCGGATATCTCACTATTTCTCTAACTAGCCGCAACCTTTAGTAAGACGCTTAAATTGACAGCTACATCTTCGACATCATTCATATAATACGGTAATCGAGACGCTAAACTTAACTCACTACACCCTTTAGTAAGACGCTTACATTGACAGCTACGTCTGAGACATCATTGCTATACTACTCTAATCCAGACGTTAAACGTAATCTTTTAAACTTATATATCATATATTTCTAGTCATATATGACTTACCCTATCAGGAGTAATAGCCGGTATACGAGCGTTGTTCCAATACGATCCGTTATCCGTTGAAACAACAAGAAAACGCTCATCCGACTCCGACTATATAAGCGTATAAAAACAACAACTAAATAATACTATTATTATTTAGTATATATTTAATATATAATACAATAATTATTATATATTGTCTACTACTGCTGCAACTACATTTTCTCTAATCAGATTTCAAAAGATATTTTCACATAACAGTTAGTAATAAATGAAAATAAACGTTAGCACATAAAATGACAATAACGTTGTTGTATAAAGTAATATACCTTTGTTACATAAATAGAAGCGTAGAGGAATTTCCCCTCCATCCCAAAAGTATGGATATCCTTAAATAACGTTTTCCAGCTCTGTCCAAAATCTGCCGATCTTTCCAAAATATTATTCCGTGCCGTGCCCATAACTATGCAAGAAAAAACATACATAAAAAAGTAAATAATTGAGTGGTAATCGATAACATAACCAGAAATAAACAAACGATTAAGCTTCATTAATAAAAGTTAAATTTATGTTTAATGTCTGGATAACCGTGTTATATGAATGGTGTCGAAGACGTAGCAGTCAATTTAAGCGTCTTACTAAAGGGTGCAGCGAGTGAGAGAAATAGTGAGCTATCCGGGATTCAAGCCTGGACATATCAATTTCGAATCCAGCACTTTAACCACTTAACTAACGGGCACTGGCAATCTAATTGATAACCGTAGAGTCCCGACAAAAGTATGTTCTGAGCTTCATGCGTTTTTTTACAGTTGCAATAGATGTTGAGACGTTTATTGTTGTGGAGAATAGAAATAGTCATAATAATATTATTACTATGTATTATTATCAATATAGACTATACTTACTCATTTGAAAGAAATCGTCCGTTTCATTGCTGGTCATAACGTATATATCATTCGAATAAGGTACCGTGCTCCTAATTTTAAAATCATAAAAACATAACTAAAATCATTAATCCTAAACTGATACATCCAAAAATCATGAATTCTAAAATCATTAATACCAAAATCATTCATTCTAAATCGTTAATCCTACAATCATTAAATCTAAAATTGCTTAAATTAAAACGATTTAAAAAAAAACAAAAAACGAGCTAACCATTTAAACTGTAGTACGTTTGATTTTATTTTATTCCAACTAGAGCCGTTATTTTGACTTAAATATAAATTCTGAAATGAAAGAAAGACATTCATTTTTAATAGAAAATATTTATAATTTTTATAGACCAAGAAAAATTACAGGTTTTAGAAAAGCACAAGGGCCCAAGCAATCAGAGGGGCCGCTACAAAACGTAAGTCAAATTTTGCTACGATTTTATGGGGCTGTATGTTTAAACGAGGGCCCTTAGTTATAAAAAAATTACAGTTTCATTGTTTCTGTTAAAAATCATAGTTTCATTACTGTTAAATGACATCGTCACAAATTTTGTTAAAAATAGAGTCTCCGATACAATTAGATTTCTTAAATTGACAGCTACGTCTTAGATATCATTTTTATACGGTATATTATGAAGTTAAACTTAACCCTAACCCTAATCACGATATAAACTAATAAAATAAAAATAACAACAATAACCCACTAATAATACAATAACGCGACTAATAAAAACATGCCTTTTCATTATCATCCATTGCCAGTAACAGACTGGAGTTAGTCAAATGAAAGACGAGTTGAGATGACGTTTGAAAGGGAAGTACAGATTTAGTAAAACTTAAACCTCCGTCTAAACTTATATAGAGATAGGTTGGTTCGGATGAAAACAATTCATTTGCTACGATGTATATCTGTGGAATAATTACAACGAAACAATTTAATTATCAAAATGATTCGCAATAATCATTACTTATCTAAATTATTACTCTATAATCATTTATTATCAAAATTTATTCTGTATAAATCATCGAAATGATTCGTTAAAATGATTAACTATTAACTAATCATTCGATTTCTTTACACGCGATTCACAACGTGTACTTCATCTGAGACAATAACGTATCGATTGCCAAGATTAATTAAGGCTCATTAGAGAAGTGGTTAGAGCGCTGGACTCGGAACGATAGCTACGTGTTCAAATCCCGGATAGCTCAGTATTTTTGTAACTCGCTGCACCCTTTAGTAAGACGCTTAAATTAACAGCTACGTCTGAGACATTGTTTATATAATATGGTAATCCAGACATTAAACGTAACTAGTTATTTGAACTAATTTATAACAAATACAAAATATTAAAGAAAAGAAATGGAAATAGAGGAGAATCAGGAAATCCATTCCAACCAGTGGGAATGGTAAGGAAATAGATCAGCGGAAACAGCGGGAGAAAAGTTAAATAAAAATATCGATCTCTTACAATTTGAGGATCTATAGGATGTTTTATAAGAACGAGTTCATTATTAATAGCAGAGCCTTCTATCGATTGAGTTATGTTCTTTAACTGTCTGCCGCTATCCTCACTAAATAACAAAGAAATACTAACATTAAATATTTAGTCCATATTTAATTACTAAAATATGTTAAAGATGTAAAATATTTCAGTAAAGAAATTAAACTGGAGAGCGCAATATAACAGACTGTTACGTTTAACGTCTGGATTACCATATTATATGAACGATGTCTCAGACGTGCCATCAATTTCAATTTAAGCGTTTTACTAAAGGGTGCGGCTAGTTAGAGAAATAGTGAGCTATCCGGGATTCGAACCTGGACCTGCCGCATCCGAGTCCAGATGTTATATTGAATAAAATTCTTGGATAACAAAGCTTATCGTTACCTTAGATAAAGTGTTGATTCACCCATTTCACTAGTTAAAACTACGATACGCTGAAAAAACACCAAAAATAATTCATTTAAAATTAACATTAAATGTTAGTTTTTAAATAAAAATTAAAAATGTTAAATGATAAATATATGTTAATATTTAATTATCTTACCGTATATTCTGTATAAAAATATACAAAATAGATAGAAAAATCAATAACTAATAATAAACTCGTTATGAAATAACAAACTAATAAATCGCAATGGCAAGAAATTATTTGATAAAATTCACTTTGAAAAGTGCGTTACACTTTGAATGATTTTTTATTGATAATTGAAACGAAATTTAATGAATAGAGATTACCTCAAAGTTTAGACCGGTCCATGCTAGCTGTAGACTGAATTTACTATCCCCCGGCAATTCTCTCTGAAAAAAAAAATAACAAATAATAAAATTACTATTTAATAATTACAATCTAAAAATAGTAAAATCACTTTTTGTTCTAATATTCTAATTATTTTGTTTCATTGTTCAATTTTATACAAACTCGACTTCATATATTAGGATTCCAACTGTTTTTATTCGCTAAATTTCCTATTTTAGCGTTTAATAAGTTTAATAAGTTGCCTAACCCTAAATTTAATTCAAAATGTACAGTTAAGGCTCGTTAGAGAAGTGGTTAGAGCGCTGGACTCAGACGCAACAGGTCCAGGTTCGAATCCCGGATAGCTCACTATTTCTCTAACTCACTGCACCCTTTAGTAAGACGCTTAAATTGACAGCTACGTCTGAGACGTAGCTGTCAATTCGTCGTTCACAGAATAAAACACAAACGAAAAATTAATTCCCAAAATATACCAAATACAGAATATAAATGCTAAATCTATACAATAATGATTTATTATACGATACAGAAAGTAAGTTAAATAATATAATATAAAATACAATTCAACCTCGGCGAGGAAAGCCTTATTTATTCCCTCGTTCTTCAGCTGCCCGTCGACGATCCCCTGGGTCATACTGCACGCGATCAAATCTGCCGTACTCCCCGACGCCGCCGTTTGCCTCCTCCGTCGAGACACCACCCTCCCCTCCCCCTCGTCCCCAGTCCTCTCCGAGGCTTGCCTGAAGCTGACCCGGGCGCTGGTTCCCTGGTCGGGGGACTTGAGGGGCTGGACGACGAGGGGGAAGATTAGAAGGAGGAGGAATAACAAGGAAGAAATCATTTTGTTTATTTTTATTCGTTTATTTTGTTTATTTTTAGTAAATAAAAATATTATGACTTTTTATTTATTGGGGGGGGGGTCATGTCAATTGAGGTCAAGTCAAAAACTCGAGAATTTAAAACAAAAAATTCATCATTATATTATAATTTTCATTGTTATATTGTAAAGTATTACTTTACATATTGTAGTAAGTGCTAGTTTATGCTGCGTTATTTCTGCATGTCCAGTTCAATGTCTTGTTGCCTTTTGTGCTGATGTGACATCAATAATAGCACAAACGAATGGATAGAACGTACCTTCAGACTGTATTTCGTTTAGTTAATATATATTTTTCAGATATAGTTTTTATGTGTAGTATTAAAGTGTTGACCTAAGCGAGATGCCTATTTAAACTAAATATTTTATTCTTGCTTCTTTATTTGAATGTATTGTACTGATATATTTTAGTGTGCAATGTATATAGCTATAGGCCCTACCTACTATTATAATAGCAATAGTAAGCCTAATACATTATAGGCTAATATACTATAAGCTTATAATTGTATACATTTTAATATTTCAGGACCTATCATTGCAAAATAAGCCTATTGTGTTTAAATCTTTTAATATATGCTTATTTTATATCTAATTACATCATTTAAAAATTATAACGGATATTCGTATGTATACTTAATGATAAATTGGTGAAAAAACTAGTTATAACATTTTTCCTTTTTATAAGCTTCTTTGCAATAAAGATACACTTCGTTTTTAACTTTAAAACCTATTGCCAAAAATCTCAGTTCACTTTCAGTTTCGTTCAGACTGATTATTGTTTATATAAATTATACTGAGTTCCTAAATTGCTCACAAGTCAATAATTGTCATTATGAATTGTCATGTCATTATGAATTTTCGACAAATCCCGATCCAATATATTCAACAGCCAACTCCCTGCCTCTTGTTGTAAAGAATCTGGAACAAACGCATCGAAAAGAATAATCATATCTTATCTTAGAATAAAAGAATTATCTTGCTGTTTAATTATAAAATTAAACAGCAAGATAATTATAAGCTTAATTATAATTCCCTGCTTCTTGTAGTAAAGAATCTGAAAAAACAAACGCATCACTAAAGAATGCTCTTACAGCAAGAACCCAGATAATTAAGCTAATGCATATTAAATTTTATGTTGCGAACGGATGTGAAATGCAGAAACAAGTTTTTAACGCTTTGATTATTAAATAAAAATATTTATAATGAGGTAACATGAGGTAACTGTATGTTTAATAGTAAATTTTCTGTAATAAGTCACTGGATATATATTGTGAAAATTGCTAATTTATTCACATGATTGATTCACGCATTTTCACATTCATGCATTTTCTATCTAATTCATTCAGCAAAATGATATAGTCATAACCCAATGTTATATAGAACTATAGATTCTTACCCTAAAAACCACATAAGAAATCTTAAGTTGCTTGGAATGTATACGTATCTCTCATTATGCAGAACACCATCCATAACCGCACTGGCAACATTTTCAGCAGTTAGAAGCGGTAATGACCTAAGTGGCAAGAAATAGACAGTTTAAATAAATGAATGTCAGGACAATCGTTTCTGTTCTTTCGATTTAAAGTAATTCAAATACAAACAGTAACGAGCAATTGAAATGAAAATAATCGCATATACTTAACACTTTCAAGTTAATAATAATGTACTAATTATAAATTCTTTTTATTTTTGCCAAATACTGCTTATAAGTTTATACACATGTAATTTATAGAGCTAGCAAAATTAGGCTATAGATTCTTCAAGTGGCTGATTAATTAATATTTTATAAAGCAAATTAAATACAAGCACTGTAATTAATAAAGATAATTAATAATTACTTACAATTATGTATTTAATCAAATTATGCAATACTTGAGTTCGATTGTATGTAAAGATTTCTAGTAGGCTAACACTTACAGCTTAGATAAGGTATTAATAATAATCCGTAGGTTCTATACCATCAGTGGCTAAACCAAGGGGGAATTGAGTTTAACTCCCCCCCCCCCCCCATTATAAATGAAGTGATATTTTGAACTAACTGCTAAGGAAAAAATAAATAAAAACGTAGAATTTTTAATCTTTTGGGTGTCAAACCGCCTTCCCTTTCTCAATGCAAATGAAGTTATCTTTGCATTGTTAAGAAAGATAATAAAAAACAGATTAGTAGGAATTTCATAAATATTGTATAACATTAAAACTTTCAGAGAGAAATTAAATATTATAATGCAGCACAAATAATGAACCCAGTGTTGTATGTCGTGTGGCCAGCTACATCAGTGACAAGTCTAGTGTTGGCTGCCATGGGGAACACTGTGGTGATGTTGATGTTGCGAGCTTTCAAGTATTTCAGTTCTGAACGTAAAGCCTCAGCGAAACCACGAGCTGCATATTTCGAAGCTCTGCAATTATATTGAAACAAAATTTCAATAATACAAAATGGGCACTGCATAGAAAATAGACCTACATAATAATATATTTTAGGGTTTTAGCAAAAACTTTAATCTCTTTATGACTGGCACAATTGCAGTTAGAGTTTATTACAAAATATATAATTACACTAAAGATCTATATTCTAGGTGAAGCCGAATAAAATTGAGAATTTTCAAATAAGGAATATGCACAACTTTGAATCAAAAAATTTCATTTTCGAGAAGTTAACATCTCAACTTTTTAACATGACAAATTTAACAAAAATTATAGATATAACAAATACTCATCGTCTTTGTTATAGTTTAAGTTGTATAAATCGATTGTATTAAAACACATAAAACACATTGTTACGAATAATCAGTAAGAAGTTGAGATCCTTCCATTCCTGCCATAGAACTTATACAAACAATATGCCCAGAATTCCTTGATATCATAGCAGGTAAAAACGCTCTAACTGTCTACACAAAAAAAGCAAAACTATTACTGATCAACTGCCCTCACCACCATCCCTCCCTGTCTATAATTCCACTCTCAGTTAATGGTTTGTCTTCATTGCTTGGATGGAGCATTGGTGGTCTTTCCTGATACCAAAGGAAAATTCGTCTCTCGATGGATAAACAGTCTAGACATTAAACTTTATGATTATTATTAATATACATAATCATATCTAATATAGTGTACTATAATCTATGCAATTAACTACCAGGATATGTTTTATATGAATACAAGAATAGCTAGTTGTACCCAGAAATGCGCCACGGTGTTGATTTCTATCGTGCGCCTGATTTCACTTTCAGTTAGTTTCAAAAGAGGCTTCGCATTCATAATGCCCGCGTTGTTGATGAGAATGTCAACGTCGCCGAGATCACTGCGAACCCTTGCAGCAACATTAGCTACTTGTTCTACACTGGTTATGTTGCATTTGTAACTGAAAGCTGAACATCCAGTATCTGTTATCAGTCGGGCTGTCTCAGCGACTGATTTCTAATCAACAGAACAAACAATAGAATAACTTTTAAAATTGTTGCCAAATGATCGTCATATAATGATATCGACGATGTAGCCATCGATTTAGGCACCTTACTAAAGGGTGCAACATGTTATTTTGTTAATGAAAACTACGAGCTATTGAAAACGATCCTGGCCATCAATTTACAGAAGAACTGAAGGGGTGGGGAATTTTTTATCAAGTAGTTGACGAAATCTTCAGTCAGTTTCGTTTTTAAATTACTTTTTATCTCTGAATAATTTAATGATATTGTATTGTTAATTATTTAATTACAAATTGCCGACGGTTTTTGATTGGACATTATTAGAGTAGGAAAACAAGTAAGGCGGGAGGGGGGGGGGGGGTGGTGGGTGGTTGTGCGCGTATGCCTCAATAATTTTAATATTATCTGACAAACAATGAGGGCGGTTATCCCCTATCCCCTCCCACCCCCACATACAAGATTACTTTTCTTACCTCATCGATGTCCACTAGGGCCAGTCGTGCCCCCAGCTCAGAAAAGTTAAAAGCCAACTCTCTTCCGAACCCCCTCCCCGCCCCGGTGATAAAAACAATCTTGCCTTTCACACTTTTAGCCGGCACCCGAACGATCAGTCGATACAGTGCATAAAAATATGAAAAAATTATGCGAAATAGAAGAACAACGATTTCTAAAGCCATGACGGTTAGTTCTTAAAAAAAACAACTAAACCAAACTCTGTTTCAACAATTGAAAAATTATAATTTGGCCAATTAGTCGTTCATTAGCCTATAAATTATGCTTACAATACAGTTTACCATAATTATCCATAATTTACCATAATCTATAATTATTATAAAGATTAAGTTTTATGGCTAGATAGTGTCCGCATTACTTTATCAGATGTCTGGAGACACACAAATTGTAGGCTTAATAATTTCGAATGTATATATTATTCAGTGGCGTAGGGAAGTGGCGTATAACACCCTAACCCCCCATTGGAGGTCAATTCTTTTTGCCATGTTAAAATGCGAGGTTAGTGGTGAAGCCCCCCACCCATGTTACGATGTAGTGCTTTTTTGCGTTAGATACATGTATGTAGAGAAAAAATACATAAAATTGGAGACAAAAAATGAATAAAAAATAACCGGAAGAAAAAAAGGTCGTCACTCAAATATTTTGAGGAACCTCCCCTTAGTCAATTCATGGCTACGCCACTGATATTATTAATGAATGCAGACAACGATAATCCAATTACGAAGCTTATATAGAGCTAAAGTCTAAAATCCGACTAATAAGCCACCAGGTCTATCCAATGAGAATCGCGTAGTATATTATGCATAGGTCAATAATTGGTAGCTGAGTGTTTTTCAATAGAATCTATACAAAACATTATTTATTATTATATTAGGCCGAAGTTTATTTTTAATGACGATTTTTTAAATATTCATAATTTCACTTGGATCCAATTGCATTGGAAAGTAAGCATTACTAAGAGGGGGATGGGGGATTAAGGATAAAAGCAGAAAACAAAATATTCCACATTGATCTCATGTTGTGATCATTTGGGCAGTTGGTGAAGAACCTTCTGTCACATTCTATCATCGGTACAGCACAACATCTTATGGACAAAATCATACAATTAAATTTGATAAAGTGATTAATATGACACTAGCACTGCTATAATTCTTTATATTAAGGTTTTCAATTATTATGCAGTTTTCAACACTGAATGTTATTGATTATTATTTTCAATGAAACGAGTTCCAATCTGTTCCCCTAGCAATTCTCTTCCTCTCGTTGTGAAAAAACTGCAAAATAAATAAGTTTAACTAATAATAAATAATAATAATGTTATGATTTAATGTTATGTTTTAATTTAATGTTAACCTTTTGCAGTACCATGCAAGAGGTTTATATAAAGTGTTCATGCATTCGAAAGAAAACGGACATCGTTTGCTTACTAAGGCAATGGAATCATCGATTTACAAAACATTCTTCATTTTAATTCATTACAATAGTATAACATACATTATATAACTTAACATGCATTATATTATTTCAAAAGAAAAGCATACGCTGAAAGCCAAACAGCGAATCTAAATCTGTTCGGAATAAAAACGTATCTTTCATTATGTAGCACTCCGTCAACGATTGCCTTCCCCACTTCCTCTGCAGTTAGTAGAGGCACTTTACTAACACACAAACATCAGATAAATCATTTAAATATCATTGAACTCAACAGTTATAAGCTCAAAATGAAATCAAGACAAATTAAATTTAAATAAAATATATTCAAAATTGAAATGTAACATTTTGAATCATGAACTGTTAAAACTTGAGGAAAATAATTCATCGATTCACAGCATCGTTGATACTGCAGTATATTCAAAGAAAGTAAATACAATAAATAAAACATACATAAAGCTTTAATTCACTATTAGGTAGCATAAGCAAATAAAGTTACAGTAAAAAATAATAATTATTAAATAACATATAAAGTCAATGACAATAATACATACACATAATACGCTAATATTATATTGGGTATATTATATCATCTTACCAATATTTATTTATATTCTAAATGTAATTATATAGTAAGAAACTAGATCTACCCGGTAACATATGTAGAATGTCCAGTTAGATCAGTCACAAGTCTAGTATTTGCACCCATCGGGAACACTGTGGTGATATTGATGTTGCGAGCTTTCAAGTATTTCAGTTCAGAACGTAAAGCTTCGGCGAAACCACGAGCAGCAAATTTAGATGCACTGCACAAATATAAGAACATTTTTTTAAAGATTATCCAGTAATAAATTGACCGAGGGAAGGAAGAGGGGATCGCCCTGAGTGCACTAATAAAAGGGGGGTGATTTTTTTGATAAGATATACAATTCTTTATAGTTAGAAAAAAGGATAAAACATTGGTTGACACTTGAAGATTAGATCAATTTTTTATGGCGATAAAATTGCGTTCCCCGGGCGACACATAGGAAATACTCTTCGTAAGACGCTGGGTCAATTGAAGAAGATCAGCCATTGTTTAAGATGATGTTCATAAATATTGCCTCATGTGTTTTAGTCACTTGTGACAATGCTTGTTTTATCGCTTGTTTTGTATCGAAATGATTAGTTAGATGATAATTACCAGTAATCAGTCAGAAGTTGTGTGCCTTCCATTCCTGCCATAGAGCTTAAACAAACTATGTGACCAGCATTCTTTGATATCATGTAAGGCAGAAACTCTCTAACTGTCTACAAAATTCAATAAAATTTGAATTTAAAATGACAAAATATGTCGAAATAATTACCAGTCCCGATTACAAAGAATCCTGATATCAAAATTCCAGAATGTTACTTACATTCATAACCCTATTCAATACGCCGTTAAGCCCGAACATTTATTAGCAGAGTGCAATAACATATTTATCTATTACACTGATTAATATCTTGCCCCCATCCCCCTTTTATCTTCCTACAGAGGCTTTAGCAATTTATTTATCAAAAAACATACAGAATTATATTCTCTGTTGTCTATTATTCACTTTCATAGAATATTAAATAATCTAACCCAGAAATGCGCCACTGTGTTGATTTCTATCGTGCGCCTGATTTCACTTTCAGTTAGTTTCAAAAGAGGCTTCGCATTCATAATGCCCGCGTTGTTGATGAGAATGTCAACGTCGCCGAGATCACTGCGAACCCTTGCAGCAACATTAGCTACTTGTTCTACACTGGTTATGTTGCATTTGTAACTGAAAGCTGAACATCCAGTATCTGTTATCAGTCGGGCTGTCTCAGCGACTGATTTCTAATCAACAGAACAAACAATAGAATAACTTTTAAAATTGTTGCCAAATGATCGTCATATAATGATATCGACGATGTAGCCATCGATTTAGGCACCTTACTAAAGGGTGCAACATGTTATTTTGTTAATGAAAACTACGAGCTATTGAAAACGATCCTGGCCATCAATTTACAGAAGAACTGAAGGGGTGGGGAATTTTTTATCAAGTAGTTGACGAAATCTTCAGTCAGTTTCGTTTTTAAATTACTTTTTATCTCTGAATAATTTAATGATATTGTATTGTTAATTATTTAATTACAAATTGCCGACGGTTTTTGATTGGACATTATTAGAGTAGGAAAACAAGTAAGGCGGGAGGGGGGGGGGGGGTGGTGGGTGGTTGTGCGCGTATGCCTCAATAATTTTAATATTATCTGACAAACAATGAGGGCGGTTATCCCCTATCCCCTCCCACCCCCACATACAAGATTACTTTTCTTACCTCATCGATGTCCACTAGGGCCAGTCGTGCCCCCAGCTCAGAAAAGTTAAAAGCCAACTCTCTTCCGAACCCCCTCCCCGCCCCGGTGATAAAAACAATCTTGCCTTTCACACTTTTAGCCGGCACCCGAACGATCAGTCGATACAGTGCATAAAAATATGAAAAAAATATGCGAAACAGAAGAACAACGATTTGTAATATAGCATTCATGTTGGCAATATATATATTTTTTGTCTATGATAAAATTAACTACTGAAAGCCTTGAGCCTTGATATAAACATGCTCTATAAAAATATCTAGTTTACAGAATTTAGAAGCATGTAATAAGCAGATTGTATAGGCTAAGGCATGCACACTATCTAATATAAGCTTCTAAAATTTCAGGTAGGCCTATACTTATATATCATAATATGACCCAGATTTTAACTCGGTGATCAAAAACACGAATGGCCTGGCTTAGAGCTGGCTGCATATGATCATTGATACTTTGTAAACTCAATGCTGGCAATTAAATAACACTACTATAGTTGCTGACTAGCTATTATAATAGCAGTGCATATATACCGTATACTGTAGAATATCATTGTACCAATAAGCCTGAGTTGGCCTTTTTATGGCAACTTTATAATGATCATTAATTAATTAGTAAGCCTAATTAAGAAAATCGTTAATTAGTCATGACGATTTTTATCTATAATACTATACACGGTGGGGCATAATTAAAGGAGCCAACTTTATTCTTTAATAACTACGGATTATTTCAAGCAATTTATTCCAAATTTTACACACATATTTTAGCACCAATTCTACAACGTTCTGGCAATTTTTATGACATTCGACCAAGAGACTTCAGAGATACGAGTAATTTAAATT
>JAQIXG010002712.1:0-16854 GCA_034700105.1 Oconnorella tubifera | reverse complement strand
TTATGACATTGTAAAAATTTTATGAATTGTATTGTAATAAAATTTATAATAATAATATGCTCTATATTCCGATGTGGCATAATTTTTATATTGTTTGTGAAAAATATAGTTTGAAGAAAGAACATCTAGAACTATTGAATTCCGCTTCGTAAATTAATGGATTTTTTTGTTAGTTGTAGTCATAAGCTGCATCATCTTTTGTCTTCATTTATCATTATTGTACAGCTTTGTTTTGTAGTTTAATGCAACATAGGACTGCTTAGATTGAGTTTCTGTTTAGTTAAGAATATGAAACATTTAGTGACTCATTGAGGGAGGAGAGGAAGGGGTGAATTTTTGCCACTTTCCTGCATTTTTAACATGTTTTTGCCACATGTTGCGCTTGTTTTAATCTATCTTAAATTGTTGCAACATTGTGGTTTTGTAAGTTTTCCTCTAAAATTTTAGCTAGTTAAGATGTTAACAAAATGTTGGACTTAGTTAAGATAAGTTGTCGTGTATTTCAGTGTCATTCCCACTTTTGTAAAATTGTAAGCTCGTTATGCCAAGAAATGCATTTTATTTAATTTAGAATCAGTGGGAATGTATTAAGGGCCATTTGAGATTTAGCTTTTCATGAGAGAGTGTGATGTGGGGGAAGAGGGGGGGGGGAGGTAAACTTTGATGGAAGCTGAAGTCTTGTAATGTAAAATTGAAAAAAATGCAGTTAGCTCGCACTGTGTTGTCTGGTTTTTCGATTTTATTATTTTATTTATAAACAAAGATCAAAATATTATCCAGACCTTTTTATTAATATTATTCTTATATTTAATATACAATATAATATTACATAACTTTATTATATCAGTTTGATGTTATTACTTCATGTGAAATCTAATTAAATTTATTTTTTTGCTACTTCAATCATATTGGCACAAAAAGTCTATAGATGTCAGTGACACGTTTGAGATCATTTATCTATTCTATTCATTTGAGTGTAAAATTTTACTAAGTACCTTATTAAGTAAATTCTTATTATATATGTCTCTTATGTAATCTATCTTAAAATTTATGTTAAAATTAAGATTTATGTTAAAAATGCAATATATACAAGTGTTTGTATATATTGTGTTTGTAGTTTGTTGTTCAGTTGTTAATTAATAGACAGATAAATTTAAAAGAAATGTGACAATTTGATTCAGCAATTATGCAGTGGCAAGTTATTTAATTATTATTTATTATACATCTGTTAATGAGCTAGAATTAAAATGATAAGAGACATGATTAACTGAAGTGAACACTTGGTATATTATTACTTATTATTAATAATATCAATTATATTGTACAGTTATCAATTTCAAGTCAGTAATAGCAATAGGACACAATGCAAAATAATTGTTTCTAAGTTAGCTAAATGCACAATTACACAAATCTAGCAAATGACAGCAAAACATAGCAAATGAATTCACATACAACAGACAATTATATAATAAATATGATCTATTGCATCATATCTAAGATTTATAAATAGGTTTAAAATACCGAATGCAAGCGGACACTATTAAAAAGACTACTGTAATAAATAGAGTATAATAATAACTGTTGCATTTAAAATCAAGCAGCAATTAAGCAATGTTTAGAAAGAAATGTGACTTAACAACAAATGTTGTGAATGTATAGGTTACATTAAGTATATTATGGTTTATTTAAAATAAAGATACATTTTCATTACTGCATTAATGAATTGACTAGTGTGGTGGATCAATGCCATGTGCAAGGCGCATCCATACCAGATAAGAGCGTACACAGTTGAAACACTTAGCCGTCTGGTACAGATAGAATGTATTTCATCTATACCAGATGAAACACCTATCCAATACAGTATCAAATAGTAGAATTTGAATGATTTTCAACATTTCTGTATTAAGAGATTTTCAGAACTTTCAATGTGCCAGTATTTAAAATTATGCCTCACTGGTTGATAGAATGATGTTACTAGATTATAACTAAGTCATACTTTATGATTATGTCATAACAGCTTGTCAAGATTTAAATCTAAATGCATTAACCTATCTTAATAATGTAAAATAAGACATTTTTCTTTGTTGATATTCAATATGAAGAACTTTTACATTGAAGAAAAGCATCTTACTATAGATAACGACACGTTACAAATTTCTCAAAAAGTATTGAAAGACTTCGCAATACTATAAATTTCTAAGCTACAGTAACAAAAGTACTGTGAATTAAGAGATACAAAACTGATCGTTTACTGATTTATCAAACCAGTATTGAATGAGGTTGATACAGTAATAGGAACTAATAATAAAATAGTAACTATTTTATTATTAAACAGTTTTATTATTAAAGTTCATGGGCTTTCCATATTATTAAGAGTTCATATAACTTTCCATATTATTTATTATCTTTTAACCACAATAGATGTTAATGAGTATTTACGTAAATGGAAAATATTTGTTGTACAAAGTTACACAAGTAAATTTGTTCTTGCATTGCGTTTACTTTCAATCCAGAAGATTAGTTTCAAAGCTCTTGCATCAAAAACATCTTGAGATATTCATTTCAGTGCATCCAATCTAATTATACAGATTTTATACCATACTATACAATGTATGTTTATTTGTTGTCTTGTAGCTTAATGTCACATCAGCACAAAAGGCTAATTGCTGACAGACATTGATGAAATTATATAATATCAGTATAAATTACCACAAGACAAAATTCTATTAATGTTGTGAACATTAATATGTGCTGAATCAAGTAACAAGTGAACCCTTGTTTTGCAATATAATCCACTAAATAATCTTATTGTAAATTATCACGATACGCATTTAAAACTTTAATAGATTTATAGTCCCAACGAAAATTTTACAAAGTACTCAATAAACTATACCAGGCAACCACACTAAGATGTCAATAGTGAACTTAACCAGAAATACTTCAAAACAGTGATTTAATAAGTTAATGATTACTGAATATAACTTCAGTCAGCAAATAAAAAATAAGTTCACACATTTGTTTCCTTGATCGCTTTATAAATTAATTTACAGCCCGATGATTATATGATATCTGTGATATAGCCTCATACTAACAATACAATATACACATAATGGACAAAGAAATCCATTTTCTCTACGAATTCAGTATCATTATAAATTCATACAAACTTAAACCAACGTGATCGTATACTTTTATCAACGTGTAAAAACATGCAAAAATACCGACTTACAATTTCTCCTGTAACAAATACATAGCAATGATTATTAAAGTGCATTAATAACGATTAGCATAATGTACAATTGATGCCTAAATTAATAATAATAATAATAAAATGTATTCATTTGTTAGTAAACATGTACAGCAGTCAATATTAAATGACATCCATTCTTAAATAATGTGTTCAATATTTGTACATAGCATTATTATAATATAGACAGTCCGTCGAATTCACCAATATCAGTCATATCACCGCTATTGATCGAGTAAGTTATTTTAAACTTCAAACGAATCGCTTCCTGTAAATCAAAACAAAAAAACTTCTTGCATTACAACGACAATGCTTTTTTGAAGGTCTATCTGATAATCTAATTACCTAATAACTGTAGTTTAGTTATAAAATTATTAACTTTACCCATATACAGATAAAAATAATATCAGAGATGATACTACTAGAATTAAACAGCTTCAAACTGATGCATTACTTTTAGTATATTTTAAGAATTAGAAGAGTTAATGAGCATTAAAAGTCGACGCATAAATTTTGAGAGTAACTATGACCATACCTCAGGTGGATGTGCCACAAGCATGATCTGTGTGATAGCTGAAGGAGGAAGGATAGGATTATAAGCCGGTAAGTCTAAGCCAGATGCAGGTTGTAACTTCACTTTTAATATCTGATAATAAAGAAATACCAGAAACTTTGCTATTAGCAATATAGAAAATCGTTATAATCTCAATATAGATATCATTGTAATCTCAACAGCTTCACAAGAATTTAAACTGCACCTTGATAGTAAATGGAAAACAAAGCTATAGATGAATAAACAAAAAAGCTGATATTCGAAAAACGAGATACAAGAAAATTTCTGATTTGTCATAAAAATTATATTAATGCACTGTTGTGACTGTAAAGTTTTTTCAATTTTATATGTTAAAATAATTAATCTACTAAAACCTTGTGCGATTCAAGTCATTATTGTCTACATGAAACTGGTTATTAGTCAACTGACAGTAATAATGAAAAAGACACTAATTACTGATAAGATGACGATCAATATTGATCAATACCTTTGGTACAGATGCTTGAAAGATGAAGTTTTTAACAGGACTACTGCAAGTACTTGAGACAGAGACTACAATCACTTGCACATCGGCTCTAGGGCGATCCTTACCAAAGTGCAATATAATCTTTATATTGTTCTTGTCATAAACCAACTGCGGTGAAATAGTTCCTGTAATTTATAACGAAATCAAATAATTCAAGAGAAAATATTCATGATAATTAGTTCTAAGCAGATATTATTCTTTGAGATACCTTCATGTCATTTATATTATAAATTGGGATCGTATGCAAAACTCAATTTAGTTGTATCATCAATTCCTTATTATTAAATCTGAATATATTACAAAATCTAAATGTGATTAAATCCAGACACAAGAGCATATAAATTACTTATTACTATCATAAGACAAATAAATAAAATTATCTATACTTTATATATCACATCAAATGACCTGGCTGAATAGATTCCAGTTGAACGTTGATATCAGTTAGAGATTGCAGATCAGTTTGTGTTGACAATGAGTCTCCTATAATACTAGTATGATTCTCGACAAAAGAAGCTGTGTCTAGATTCAATGCAGTTGAATCTGCTGTTGAACTAATAAAGTGAGGCTCAGGTGTAGAGGCAAAAGATGTCGTAGCTTTACTCAGCTGATTCAATGATAACTTGGGAGCTGGTCTGAGACATTTATAAATATAAACTGAAATCAGATCAGGATTGGTAATTTTAATTGATTCATAGAACAATAAAGTAATAATCATTAGATAAAATAAAAACTTTTATACTCTTAATGAATTACTCTTAATGAATGAATTTTATACTCTTAATGAATCTTAATGAATTTTACAACAATTACTAAAAGAAAATTGCATTTTCATTACAATTACTATAAGCATATTCATATTTTTATCCCAAACTCAGTAATCATTCTGATAAATGCTCTTGTGCTCCATATGCACAACAATTCCAACATAAAAGCAATGCAAATGCAATGCACAACAGTTCAAATCACAGAAGATATCAAACGCAAACATAATATGTTATAACGCATCAGTATATAAAATCAAAATCATCGAATAATGAACAATTATTGAGAGATTAAAAATAGAAAGCAAAGATTATTGTGTAATTATTATATTACAAAAATGCTACAGAATACAATCAGAGAATGATAAAGAAGCTTTACTCTGATGATTTAAAAGGTTTCCAGTCGCTGGTTGTAGTTAGATTTTTCTGTAGAAGAGATTTACTTATTTCATCAATAGACTCTAAACCAGGCGGCATAGGCTTTACAATACTCTGTGTCGACGCTGCATTACTCTCATCTACAGTCATTACAACTTTTATAATACTTTAGATTAAGTTATATAGAAGAAAATGCAATAGGTTCATACAAAGTAATTGAAACAAATTAATTGTACTGGATAACTAAAATAACAGATGTACATTGATCAATGCAAACAATGTGAATGATCTAGTTGCACATATTGCAACTATTTCATTCATCCAGTGCAACTCACAATTTTTCATTAATTGCTGCACTTTATTAACTTAATTTAAAAATTCTATATGAAAATAACCTGCTAGATGCTTCTGCACAGCATATAAGCATTTATAAGCAGTAATTTTAGCATTATTCTTTATATACTTAGCACATTAGAATTATAGTATTCAGTTAAATTAATTCTTAACTTACTACATTATACTAATATTAATGATTCAAGTATTAAGTATATTTAACGAAATATTTAATTCTAATATTATAACTAGTAGTAATAGTGTTATTACTTGTAAACCAATTAACTGAAGTTGATGTAACAGATTTAGCTGCGTCATTATTACCAGGACGATTGACCCCCTGCATAGTCTTAACCTGCGTGGTTTGCGTGGGGGTCAAAATATCCCCCACCCCACTACCTGACCCCCCTCCTACTCTAGATGCAGCCAATGAACTACCAGCTAACAAACTCGCCTGCTGATTGGTGGATGATAAAATGGTAGCGTTGGATTGGATGCCTGGATTATGAGGTGATTGAAAGGAGAGTAAAGAGGGTGGGGGGGTGGATGCAGAGAGGGGCTGGTGAAATGAAGTTGTTTGGAATGATGGTCTGGGTGTGACATGGGAGGGTAAACTAAATGCATTCATCGGGGAGGAAACCAAACCCTAAAAATAAAAAAGTGTAATACAATATGTAAATGCAGATATGTATATTTTAATATTTTAATTATTATATTATTTTAAATATGGTAAGTATGCAATATAGCCTCTTAATGGTAATATGAAAATTGTATCGCATTATTTAAACAAATTAAATTAAATTAACCTCATAATATTTTATTAATCAAAGTTTACCAAACTAGTAATCAATGTTAAATTCATTGATTTAACTTTAATTCAATTTTTAAATTCCTTAATAGAAACGTTTTAATTAACAACTAATAATTAAATAGAAACAATTAAATTTATATTTATTTAAAATGAGAAGAAAACATTTGAACTGACAGGTTGATGATTGCTAGCATGAGAAGATTGAAATAAATCTGTGATGTCATCAATTTTATTCACTTTAGCTGTACCATTAGTTGTACTGGAAAATTCCAATCCTTTTCAACAAAATGACACAATTCATACTGTTTTAACAACTGTAATTCTTTTTATTATAGTTTAATCATATTTTAAACAGAATCTACGCACCCTTTTAATATGTTCAAACTTTTATATTTATTGACTCTAGTTTGTAAACTAATTGAATACTAGTCCAATGTGATATTTAACACTTTTAACTTGTAATATATTATAAGTATATAAACTTATATTAATGGCAGTATTATATAACTTATAATAGTATAATACTGCCATTATATAATTACATATTTATATAAAATTACATTAATGAGAGTATTATTATTATATAACAAAATAATATGACGGCTTGAAAATTTTCATATAGAATTAATAAATCAAATTAAAACTTTTTAAAAATATTTCTCAGTTGGTCAAGAAATCAAATAGCGAACAATAAATGATAAAAATACAGAAATAAACTCTCTATTAAAACTATTCAAAGTTGGCTAGTGTCCACTCGTTTTTGACTAGTTTAAACCAATCCAACATTCATTCACCTAGAGAGAGCAGCTGATCATCCCAAGGATTGCTGGCTGCTGCTGTAGCAGCTGTATTAGCTGCTGAAGGTTTCATTGGACTTTGAAGACTTTCCAAATCTTTCAAAAAAGAACTTCTTGCTACGTTACAAAATAAAATTTTCTGTAATTATCAAAAAAGACTCAATGCATCGAAAACAACAGTCTTTTAAATTGTGATCAATTTTAAATAGTAGAACTGTCAATTAATACTAAATAAATCTCTTTTATTTGTTTTTGTTTCAACTCTTTCAAATAAAATAAAATTTTCGAACTTCATGTTGTAATTATTGCGTATTGCACGTTGCATTGAATATTTTGCATTTTATATAGTAAGTTCGCAATTTGAATTATAAGGGTAAAATCTCTGAGACCCATAAAGTAAAGATTAAGATTAAAATCTTACAATCTTCAACAGCATCTCCGGCAGTCAGCATCCCTCCAACGTCTTGCTTAAGAATCACTTGATCATATAACGACATCACTTTAATCACTTCATCATTCGCTTTCAAAATATCGGCTAAAATTGATCAAACAGAAGAAGTAGAAAAATGTAACGCAAAGTGCATGATGAGAACAATATGATCATATTCTATAATAAAACGTTTTATCGTATAACTCATTACATTTATAATTCATTTTATGAAGTGGATGCTGTTAAAAATGATCTCTATAGAAATTGTCTGCATGTAAAACTCTGTTCCAAGTATACAGTTTTAATAAGTTTTTTAAATATGAGTTAAATTATATTGATTAACCTATCATACGTGTCAGTTGAATGAATGCTATTTTAAATAACGCTACATTATTCAAGAATATTTTCATATTTAACAATAAATAACGAAATTATGTCTTATGTTAACGAAGTTTTCTATACTAACAGATTCCTGTGTCATCTCTTTCATCTGTATCACTTGCAAGGCGAAACAGATTAGGTCTCTGAGTCTCTAGATTATCATAAAGCTCCTGTAAAGAAAACAAAATTATTCCAGTCTCCTGGGTGGTGTTCATTCAAATATAAACTCAATAAATTTAAGCATCAGAATGAACTTCGGATTGAACGCAATAGTTTACATACTATAAAGTACATAATAACCCATAAAGACATGTCGCTGGCATCTAAATGTCACTCACGCCATCTGTTACACACATACCATAATGCCCTCTCTGATAAAACACCTAGCTATAATTTCTGCATCCATATTACAGATTATTTAATACAATTATAGAATTTAGAAATCTGCACCTTCATGATTTCCTTGTCTGACTCCGTTGCACCTCCAGGTTCATGATTGTGCAACATATCAGACAACAACTTGACGTTGTTGCCCACTGTGTCGAGTTGTTGGGCGCGTCGTGAAACCTTTTCCAGTCTTTCTGCGTCCTGCGCAAATCAGCATTTAAAGGCACATCAGCACAAATTATGCCATTGTATAATAAATTAAGTCATTAGAATGTCAGTTTTGATTGACATTAATTCCTCATACATTGATCAAGATGTACTAGTCACTTCAAGCCAAGTCTTATATAAATCTTTATGTACTTTATATAAATCTATTGCATTTATGGTATATAATTTAGCGTAAATTACTGGAAAATAATAACAATATCTTATGAATTATACAAAATCTTAGCTATCCGACCTGTTTAACCATATTCTTAATAAGTCTATTAGCCGCTTGCAAATCATCAGGGTTCTTGCTGCGAAGCAGTCGAGACAGAAGCTGAAATATGTAACTATTACCTCAAAGGAACTAATCACAGAGCAAAATAATGAAAAACTTTTTTCTCCAAATCATAAAATAAAGTATTACAGTATATACACACTCAACTCTTTTGTCTCATTGACATTCAATAGAAAAAAATTGCAAAAATCTACATTTACATTTTTATAAAATGGAGATCGCTCTTGCTTATATTTGCAAGTTTAAAAAACACATTGCATTTGCGGCTGTGACAATTTTACAATTCTTTGCTATGCAAATTAATTCCAACTCATTAACATTCTAAAACTTAATTTTTATTTATTTTTTTTCTTGTACTTTTTCCCTAGAATTGCATTTAAAAAACTATAATTTCCTTTTTCTTCATTGTCTCCTTTCACTCTCACCTTCCTAGAGTGTTTTACTAATAGAATGATAGCAAATTTATATATCCATATCATGAGGATAAGTTCACGGACGCGACTACATAAATAAATAATCCACTAATACATATAGAGCTTTAAATAAATATTTAAGCTAGATTAAATTAAAACTGTATACAAAAGTAGCCATATATTTTACTGGAGAAAAGTAGACATTCTAGATATTCTACGATACTTATTAAAATAAGACTAGATATTCTATCAATAGACTAGACATTCTATGATAGCTATTAAAATAAAATAATAAAAAATTCAAACCTTAGATTTTTCTTCCTCTTCAAAAATGGAATTTTTAGGACGTGGAGGGGGAGAGGGGGGCATAGGCTGTAATTTATAAAAATTAATACAATGTTACTACTTAAACAATCAGTTAATTCAATCAAAATTACAAGTGCTTCAATTTGCCTTATCAAACTGAGATGTTTCTATATATATTTTTATTATATGATTTATATTTTTATTGTTCTGCTTAAGAATAATAAATAACAACTAAATGCATTATCAAAGTCATTATTACAACATTAACAAAATGATTATTGCCTCTGAATAACATGACTGCGCAAGTAACATTTATTATTACAGCTTATTATTATTTATTAATTATTATGATGACAGTTATTTCTGACAGCCTATATGACAAAACTCATATAATATATTACATATAAATATAAGACAAATATTGACTGACAGTGACATCAGAGACAACAGGATCCTGTTTGATGATTCCTTGTCTACGCAGCATCTGATAGGCTTCCTTGATCTTAGGCTCATGCGTCAACACTTGACTCCAGTTATATAAAAGCTCTATACATCTTTTCTTTACTTTCTCACTCGTCATGTTACCCAGGTACTGGCAATAAAAACCACTGGCAATAATGGCAATGCTACCAATAATGGCAAGAAATGGTAATGCTGCTAATAATATCAATTAATTGTAAAAAAATAGCAAAAAAAATTAAATTTATGATAAATTAGTATTAATTAATGATAAATTAATAATAAATTATTATTACTGATTACTTATTTAATATATTAATATAAATTAATATTAAAGAAGTGACTTACTTTTGGAGAAACGACTTTAATGACCTCGTTGATAAATCTAAACTTTCCAATTTCCTGCTGAAAACGGCGTCCACAGTTTTTTCCGCAAGCCTCAATAGTCTACAAGAGTAATGAGACAATGAAAAAAAACTTTCAATCTTAATGATCAATAATGATAAACAAATATCATTAAAATAAAATGTTTTTCTATTTCTCTTGTAGGGTTAGGATTAGGGGTAGGTTTAAGGTTAGAATTATAGTTAGATTACTACAAGAGCATTGGATTCACATGATATTTCACAGGTTTTATCTAAGAATAGAATAAGAAATAATCGAAATATGAATGTCTGAATCTTTATCCCAAATACAATAAAACAATACAAAATAAAAGCAGATACATAAATTAAATAAACAGAAAATGTTTAAAATGATTGTAAACTCTAATTCAAATTAAAAAGAAAGAAAATAAAAATCATTTATTCAATATGCAAAGATTTTTGATGACTGTCAGTGACTTACAGTGAGAGCTAAGAGGGATTCTTTTTCATGAGGCGACTGTATCTTATGTACCAGCAGTCTGACAGCAATCTGAGGTCCTTCTAGTTCCTTGTTCACTTGATCACAGAAGCCTACAACCGATTCCCAGTCCACTGCTGTGTTCAGTGGGTTAGTAGCCTTGTCTAAGATGTGAGAAAATATTAATAATTCAAAAATAAGAATTAAATTATTAAACAGTTACTTCCAATATGACTTATGTTTTGAAAAATATTGTTACAATTTTCCTTGGGTCTCAATTTGTTAACTGTATTGTAAAATTGTGCCGTAGCTTAAGCTATAAAATTTATGTAGTCAAAATATTCAATAAATTCAGTGTTAGATTAAACGATTCATGGCATTCTACTTTATTATTTGTATTTTCTAACTGTATAACAATCTTAAAATCAAATTTAAAGTTAAATTTTACTGTAATTAAAATAAACCGACGCCGGGTATCTGCAAAATCTAACAAAAAAATCCGAACCGCCTTTTATGCACAACCAATACAATCCTATTATTATTTAAAAAAAGAATCTGATATATATATATATATATTTAATTTGACTGGCTTAAATTGTCCCTCGTATTGGGCGTGGCTCGAGACATCTGGGCGGGGCTTACTTACATAGCCAGGTCTCCAGGTCGTCGCCCAGTGGGGCGGGGGAAGTTTCTGACACCGCAGCGGCCGCCATCTCTAGTGAATGGAGGATATTAGCTAATGGTTATCTTATGACAGTTGCTAAACTTGGATCTGAAACAATTTACATTCGTTTGATAACCTGAACAGACGAAAGATCCTTTGATACAATAATATGTGGATTATTTCAAATGGACAGTATTAATTTGAAGTTGTTTAATGATCGCATTGTCGTTTTCGTGCTACTCGCATAATTCCGCTATAAGGTATATTATAATATTATTATGCTATGATATATAATATACTTACTGTTACGCAAAAACCACAATATTGGCTTGCATGACATTATATTGACTTGCATGACATTATTTTCTATTTCCATTATAAGAGCTACATTAAAGCAATTTTTCTGCTTTTGGTTTAATATCCAATAATAAGAGAATTACAATTACAAGGTTACAATTAGCGATATATTGTGAACTTGGCGAGTAGAAATTAACAATTTATACTCACCAAGAAATGAGAAATTAACACTAACTTTTAACAAAAACTTTTTTCTCTTAATTAATGAAGGACAATCCATTCATATATGTAGCTTGAACTAACTGTGTAATGTATTGATTTTGATAGATTTCTCATACATATTTAGTAAGTTGAAGCCCAGACGAGAGAACTTTAGCAGTAAAAACTGGCTAATTAATTGCAAAATTGATATCTTTATAATTGAAATTAGCTAATCAATTTCTATTGACGTGATTAACAAACAAGATACAGCTATCCAGTTTTCCATGAAATTAAATGCACAAAACAACACAGTTACACAGATGATAATGACAGTACTTAGTAATTTGAAAATATGAAAAAACAAGTCCAAATTATCAATCACTAAATGAATGTTTATCTAGAATGTTTCAGCTATAAAAATCTTTATTTACATACAATGCACACGATATTATGCAAGGATAAAGTGACGATGACTAAAACATATGGTTAAATATTTAAAACAAAATATTCTAAAAGTAGTATTATAGTGCGGTTAAAGAAAGTTATAAGCAATAGAAATGTGATCTGCAAAGGTTCTAAATAAAATGATGCGATAAAATAAAAAAATTTAGACGCTATAAGACACCCAGTAATTAACATGGCATAATTAATGCAGACAAATTTTAATAATATTTGCTTAAAATGTTCACACATTGGAAATTACTGAATTAACTACGTAATTCCCATTAGCTTTGCTATCAAATGTCGGAGATGTCGTAATATCCCTTGTATTGAAACGGAAACAGTTTATATAAAAGCAATGAAAACAATCTGTCAGTCATTGTCACAATATTGTCACACGATACTGATGATCACAATAACTACTTTGAGATACGATTTAGGTCTGTCCATCAGTATTTCCATATAGTCAATCTAAATAGAAACAAAGTTGGCTGAAATTTCTAAATCAATTACGGTATTAAATAATTATAAACTTTCAATATTAATTAACATTCAATATTCAAATAACAGATTATAATCAATTTAATACAGATAGGACATTTATGACCAAGCATTAGAAAGTGGAAGTTTACGTTTTAAGAAATTAACGTTTCAGTAGTGTTTACTGGCATACATAAAGTTGTATACATACACTACTGCTAAAATGTCTGATCAATGAAATACTGACAACAATAAACATGTACACACTGTTGTGTCATCATATAATTATAATGTATTTTCAAACAGCTTCTAAAGCTGATTGATACACACTATATTCAAGGAACAATCAATACAGAGCATGACTACTCATTATTTTAAAATTAAATTAAAATTTATGGTTATTAGTTAGAATTATATAGCATTACACAAGGAGACCTAAAATTTTAAAACTTTTAAGTTAGTATATAATAATGAGACTTACCGTTATTAAGTTTAAAAGTATCCGCGTCCACGACCGCCTAAAAAGAAATCATTACAATTAAAAACAAATCAACAATGCAGAAATAAAGTAGCAAAAAATACACTTCAAAAGAAAACAAAGCCATCAGAATCATTATACAAGAAATGTAAGAAATTGTCGCTAGAGAATAAAAAGTATAGTCAACAGATCTGCAATTCGATTAGTTTGAATTTGTATATTTTTGCAATATTTCAATTGATTAAAAATATATCTAAATATATTTTACTCTTATTGATCTGAGAATTATATCAAAGCGTTAATAAAATTTACTTGAAATCAGTCTAACAGAATCAAAAATTAAAAAGCTTATAAATAATAAAATCAGAAAGTTTTTTTTAGCAAAAGTTGATCAGTTTGATTCAGTTTAGGTTAATTTTTTGTTAAGATGATAAAAATCCCTACCCCTGGCCCTCTTCCAGTCCCCCCCACCTCGACCATTATCTTCCGCTCTTCTCTTTCCAGCAAAACTTTGACTGAAGCCACCGCCGCCTAATAAATTTACTGATTTATAATTTCTTATCTATTTATACCTCTTAATTATTTTTAACAACAGCAGCATAAAGTTTCCGCTCATTAGCAAGGTAATTACTAATTTGTAAACTGCTTATAACTTAATAATAATATACAATATTAACCAATTATTCAATATATAAAACATAATGCAAGGAAACAATCAGACGTCTCTTTATAAACACACTACATTAAAATAATGCAGATATAGAGACGAGATTAAAACTCACAACAATGTAAAACTAGTATTTAAACAATGTTTCATAAAACAAAAAACAACTTAATCAAATAATAAAATATACAATACTTAGCACATCAAATACGATGCTGAAATATTATATTTCAAATAAAATCATAAATTCAACAACACAATAGAACAAAACTTGCCTCCAAAACTTTGGAACCCGCTGCCAAACTGTTGTGGCTGCTGATAACTTCCACCACCATACGACTGATTGTAATACCCACTCCCTCCTGACCCCCCTCCTCCTCCCCCACGCCTATATCCCCCCGCTGGGCTCCCCCCGTAAGATGAAGAACTAGTCCACCCTGCGCTCCCCCCTCCGTATCCTCCTCCCCCACCTCCACGAGAACTTGGTCCACTACTGCAAAAATATAATAAAACTCAATTAAAAAAAATTAATTATTATTTAGTTTCATTTTATTTTCAAATTTACTTTAGCTAAATATGAATAAATTGTCAGCAAGAAAACAAGTAGAGAATAGGTTGTATAGCTTGATGATTAATATCACATCAGCACAGAATTGATATACAATAACAGATTTTGTTTTATTTATACAGCATCAATATTCAATCACTATAAAAGACGGTCATAGGAAGATGACAATGTTATCACAAAGACTAATAGACACATATGTCTCGACAGCTCTTATAATCTTATCATAGATTATATAAACAATATTATTATATAATAGAAAAAGATTCATTGAACACAACTTAATAAATGTAATTGACAAATATCCTAATAATTAATTGTTGGGGCCAATTTGTCAAGACGTATCACATATTTATATCAATTGTTAACAAGCCAATTGACACTTTCATAATGAACAAGAATCAAATTGCAAAGCTTTCAAACTGCAGAAACTCACCTCCAAGACATACTGCCCCTACCACGTGACCCTGCAAAACTTGTTCCCCCTCTCTGTGGCGCCCCTCGTCCCCTCCCTCCCCTCTGATTCCCATATCCACTGTCTCGTCTGAAACAAAAATCAACTGGTTTATTCTATCACATGACATCTTTATTGCTACATTAATCGTTTCATATTAGGTTTTATCTTAGCATTAAGAGTTTTATGTTGCTCTAAGGTAACCGTGCACTGAAAGCAAATGCAATTTTTCTAAATTATACCATCTGTATAAAGCATACATGCACACAATGCTGCATATAGCATAATGCCTAGTGAAGCAACAACTAAAGACAAAGTACCAATAAGTTTTTCGTCCGGTCAATTATTTTAACCAATACCGTTTATACTAATTGTCCAAATGATCAAACCGAATATGGGTATGAACATTTACCACCCTTAAATATAACACAGTAATAAATTTCATACCCTAAAAGTTAAAATTATCATTGAATTGAATTCGCTTATTGACTACGCATTAAAGTAGAGCGCAAATGAAATAGAAAAATCAGACTAACTGGCTATAGCTGGTATTCTGTCTGGGTTCCTCCTCATCAATCTTCGCAGCATCCAGTCTACCCAGCTGCATGCCCCAGGCCTCTCTGTGAGCTGTGTCCTTGTTAATCTTCTCCATATTCTGTTCAATCATCTGCAAACAAATAAAATCTAAATGTTTACAATTTATTTTTGAAAAATGCAACCAGAAAAGTGCCACACAGAAAAATGTGACATCTGGAATAACAATGTCAATACAAATATAAATCTTATTTATGGTCTTGCACTTCTGATTATATGACCAGAACTACAAAATAAAAATAATATATACACAGTATAACCCCGTTATATCGAACTCGCTTATATCGAAGTTTATTAATCAGTCCTTCCAACGCACAACATTACTTAATACAAAATAAACCCTGATATTTCGAACTCGCTTATATCGAAATCTCGGTTATATCGAAGGCAGTCCCTGTCAATCAAAATCCTATCAGATATATCGAAGTTGCATACAGTTTCATCGTTGGTCTGTGCTGCAAACTTTCTAATTATATAATATTATTATACAGTGTAAATCTTTCCTGCGCAGATTTCAGCTATGACGTTATATGAATGGGAAAACCAATCACTCTCTGATTGGTCGATCAACAGCGTCTCAGTTTCTTAATTTATTTTGCATGACTGTTTTAAATATAGGAATTAATGTGTCAACATAAAAAATGGACTAATTAAACACAGCTGTTAGAATAGATCAAATTTCAAGTCATTGATGATGACTTGATAATGCAGCGCTGACTGAAATTCAACTCATTATAATCTCTCACTCTCTATTGAGAGGGAGAGATTATATTTATTCTCAGTCCTATAATTGAACCTACAGGTTGCAACAGGGCGGGGGGGGGGGTTGAAAAACTCAAATTTCAAGCGTACTACTTTATGGACAGCCCCTGACAACAATAATAAT
>JAQIXG010002711.1:0-16861 GCA_034700105.1 Oconnorella tubifera | reverse complement strand
TCTTTTGTAGGCAGTATTTGCCAGACTGGGATGCAGCGAATTAGCCAGTTGGCCTTTTTGTAGGCAGTATTTGCCAGGCGACTTAGTTTTCTAGAACTGAAACTTCGAATTTCTTCCTTTTTTATGAACTAACAGGGTCTAATTAATTTCACGTGATCCATGATCACGTTTTATTGATGGGGCGGCTTGCCGCTCCTGAACCGCTAGTAACCAATAAGAGTTGAGATTATGCTATTGTTGTAAAATCATGCAAAAAATAGATATAGAGTGCGATAGGAAATATAGTCCATTAAAAAGTTCATTAAATACTTTTCCTTGAGATTGTCAGGCAAGCATATTAAGTTGAATATATTGTTGCCGTATCATGTTTTCATTTAAATAAAAAACTATTTATAACACGAATAATGCAAATATTTACAAAATTACGATGGTAATTGTAAAATGATAAAAATTCTATAAAATTATAAAAAGAAAAAAAGATTATTATGTATTTAGACATTTGTGAAAAAGAGACGTACAGTTTGGTTACCATTTGTGTCCATGAGCAAAGTTCTCATCAGTGTTGGGCTGATATTTAGAGTTCTCTTTATTGATGCTATAGTTGGTTAGATGCATAAACTTGTTGCTTAGACTTTTGTTAGAATAAGAATATCTGTACAGGTAGGAATATATTAAATGAAATAACTATCAGAGTAATAAATTAGTAAACAGAATCAAGCATATATATAAATACAATTAGTCTATTTAATGCTAAATATTACATCAGCAGAAAAAGATATTTGTTAATGTGTTGTGAAGAGGATATGCAGAAACAAGTTTATGAATGCGTATAAAGCCTTAAAATAATTTTGTTTCCAAAAGCAAATCTATAGATAAAAGTTTATTTATGCAGTATTTATTTAACATATACACAAGATATTAAGTTACAAATAAATTTTATTTTTGGCTATGTTTCTGAATAAAATTCTCGTAGTATATTTCTACTTAAAATTTATTTACATTTTTTCTTACAACAACAAACAATAAATAGTCATAAATAAACTACAAAAATTAAACAAAACTAAAACAAATCATATCACAAAGTGTTATTAAGACAAATAAAATTTTAAAACAGAAAATAAAGCCAAGAAGTGAAACCAAGAAGTGAAAGCCAAGAAAATCAATTTAGGTAAATAAAGTCAGTAAAATAACGATTTAAAAATTATACAACAATAGAGATGAACAAATTTGTATCAATTTCACTTGGAATATAAAAAACATTTGTACACAAGGAAAAGGGCCATCAGGTTAAAAGGCACCACATTTTGTTAAATTTCTTGCACTGATCATAAATAATAAAATTAATGAAATATTAATATAAACGCAAAAAGGAAAAATGATTAAAATTATAAAGAAATAAGCTCACTTAACAGAAGCGAATCGTGTAAGTCCTTTCTGATGCACATAGATGCGTAGTGGGTCATAGCTGGTCACATAGACGTAGATACGTAAATCAAACTTGTTGCCATTGACCAGTAGAGGGCGGGATATGTACTTCTGTACAACTGTTGGACGTTTCTTGGGCACATCGACCCACTTTGAGATGACGCGCACTCCTATACCTCGAGCTGCAGCGGGCTGTCAGCATAAAGATATAATAATATTAAAATAAAGACAATTTCAATTTAAGTAAACATAATTTAAAAAAATCAATTTAGGTAAATAAAGTCAGAAAAATAACGATTTAAAAATTATACAACAATAGAGATGAACAAATTTGTATCAATTTCACTTGGAATATAAAAAACATTTGTACGCAAGGAAAAGGGCCATCAGGTTAAAAGGCACCACATTTTGTAAAATTTCTTGCACTGATCATAAATAATAAAATTAATCAAATATTAATATAAACGCAAAAAGGAAAAATGATTAAAATTATAAAGAAATGAATAAATTATCCGCGTACTGGTTTAATAATCCACTGTTGTTTGTTCTTGCCTTCCTCCCAGACGGTCTTGAGAGACTGAAGGTCAGCTGGAATGACATAAGTTGTAGGGAAAAAGTTGAAATCTTTCTTAGAGTGATAGACAGCCATCCTGGAGAGATTCCTCCAGAGACGATCCTTGCGTCCAATTTGAAACGTGCCCGGAAAGTGATTGATCTGAACCAAATTATGCAACAGTCAAATTAAAAAGTTAATTTATCACAATTTTTGATAAATTCAAGCTTAGTATCTGGATGAACTTTTACAAATGACTTAGCAGAAAAGAATTTATTGCACCTTAATGAATGGCATCTTACAACCTTATTAATTTGCTAGCAAGTTTGCAAGAGAGCACAATAATGCCCTATTGGGACTAGAACCAGAGAACTATCTGATATAAGTCCATTAATCTAACCACTTCGCCAATGAGATTTGACAAACGGATTCAATAAGTAGATTGTTGAAACTGTTGAAAGTTATCAGATTATGAAATAAAACCAAAGTCAAAGACGTAGCAACCGAATCACATAAACTTTTCAGAGTTGAAATGCAAAGATTGCAAATCACTGATATTGTTTTATTTATATTCCAGTATAAAAATCATACACTTATTGTAAGTTTCAGTAGTTTAAAAACATAATTTCAATGTAATTTAATTTTAATGTTTGGATTATCATATTACACAGACGATATCTCAGATGCATATGTCAATCTAAGCATTTTACTAAAAGATGCATGAATTTGACATATGTGTTTCATGTGAATAGAACCTGGACCTGTCAGTCCAGTGCTTTACCACTTCACTAACAAACTTTTTACAAACAACAATTCTTTTAATTAATTTATATATAAAAAGAAGATAGAATAAATAATAATAATAAATTTCAAAAGTTTTAGAAAAGAAAAAAGCCCATGCAATACTAGCAATATATTCCTAAGTAGTCAAGTCCCCGTCCCACAAAATAACCTCCACCCACTCTCCCCACTCCCTCAAATCACCCTTCACGATAACATCTTGCAATTCAATTATTCAATTATTATTTTAATACAATAAAATAATTCTTAATACAAATATATCTGCTCAAAAGTGAAACACTCATAATAGTATAAATCACTTTACAATTAAGTGACATTATTATTAGTACATGATAACATTATTTATTCAATTTCAATACAACATTAATGAATAACATTAATGAATAACAAATATATAGTGAACCATTCAATTTCTAAGAATGTATTTACATTCTATACACAATCGAGCTCAATAAATATGCCACATAAATCAAGCGTTTAATAACTTTCCAGCTAGCACTTGACATTAGATAATTATTCTATTTCATAAATCTTCTACAGATTTAAACCTAACATTATCCTATGGACCAGGAGGGAAAACAGGGGCCATCAAAGGTTTTTTTAATTTTCCATTTCGCATCAATGATCTAAGCACTATTTCTAATTTTCATACTGATTTCAAATTTCCTGGATTCACTCTCAAAGATAAAATCACCAAAATCTAGCAAATTCATGCGAGGTGCAAAAATACAGATCAATTAATCAAAATGATACCTTAGTTTTTCACAGTTTGAAACCCCTATCTGAAATGTTTTTACAGATCCACCACTAAACTAATGTCAACACTTAACCAAATAAACAATGTTTAACAACTGTTAAAAATACTTAACCTAATACTTAACATAATAACAAACAAAACTTAACCTTCTGATATTCTCTGATGTATTTATAAGCGTTAGGTTTCATGTGTCGACCCCAAGTGCCGAGCCAGCTGTGCAATTCTACAAAAATAGAAAAACTCTCTCAACACGTTCTAAGTATTGCAAGCCAAGTGACAAAAATCAATTGGCTTCTATAAAGCACCTGAAAGACTACAAAAAGGACATTACACTCAGTTATTAAAGTGACTAATGATTTCACAAAGAATGGAGCACCAAAATGTTAAGGAATATTGATATTTTTCTATCAATTCTATTGGAATAGATAGAATGATGCAACAGAAAGTTTTAAACTAATTTTAAATTAAGAATTCAAACAAAAACAAACATTTCCACTTTGTAATCAATTTTCAACTCCAACGAGTTTTTTCATCAAAACAAGTCAAAAATGAAAACAATAAGCATTACAAGATTTGCAATAACAATAAGCATTACAAGATTTGCAATAACAATAAGCATTACAAGATTTACAATAACAATATGCATTACAAACACGTATCGCCCCCAAAGTGTTGTACAAAAAAGATCCTAAAGTTGCATACACAAGAGTTAAAAACTGAAATAAATATTATACATTTAGTCATTGAATTATGCAGCATACTGATGCTCACCAATAAGCTTATTCTTGACCAATTTGACCAACTGAAAGTTTAATTAAATGTTTAAGTGGCACTTGTTAACTGAAGAACTTCTCTTTATTGAATCAAGCACACAGTTAATTACAGTGTGACTTACAGAAAAGAGTTTTATATTAAACATCACATAAATCTTATACGATATAAGATATTTGCTATCAAATATTTAACTTTTAATAGACAACACACACAGTGTAATGCGGTATTAAACAGAGTTTCCTATTCAAAATCTGGAAAGATATAATATATTGAATCCTAACAGATCAAAAAAATATTAAATGTAGTTTTTAGCAAAAGATTAAAAGCAGAAAGTTTTCTTAAAACAATATAATTCCATGCTTCGAGGTATAATCTATGACTAAAAAAATCCTGTTCAAAGTATTCTTAGTTGTTAGATGACTAGGGTCAGCCATACAAAGTTATCAGTAGTGTAATGTTTTGGCTTTCATGTGCAATTAGACTCTGACCACAACTTAAGCTAAACAAATCAAATATTTCATGATCATCGCTTAATAACGTGTCATCACAAAAACGTTATTTAGTAACATGATGTCATCTGCATGCACAACAGTCGATATTCTCTTGTCATCACTTGATAGAAATGGTAATAATTCATAATATTCCTTTGAAAAAGACAAAGTAAAATAAAGCTTGAACTAACTTTTAATCCCAAATGGAATATTTCATAAATTCAAACTATTACATGAACAAAACATTGTTAGTTATATAATTATACAATAGTAGCGGAGAAAGAGATACCAACTTTCAGTAGTTCTGAAGCCAGAACGAGCAATGCATTGTTTGACAACATTAGGAGTGATGGGACTCATTCTCCATTTTAGCATTCTCCTCAAACACCAAGGCAACTTCACAACTAAAATTAAATGTAACGATATCATTTACTTTTACTTGCTGAATGACAATTACAAGCTTATGTAATGAAAACACTGAAATTTCAGTTAAATATATAATTGTACAAATAAGTACCGTATATAAACATAGGCCTAATGATTATTATATGTCAATCTACCTTTCAATGATTTAGTTAAAGGTTGTAATATGTATATATTATTATGTATATGTATGTATTATATTATATTATATTAAAGCTTATATGTTCATTATTGTAAATTATTATATGGTCGAAACTTAATAATCTTTTTCATTGATATGTTAGCAATTTTATTTATTAAATCTGTGTTTTCTTATTTCTAATTTTATACAATTTTTTAAAAATTCATATATTGATTGACTGTGTTTGCATACACGCGAGAATACAAACTCATATACTAGATGTATACGAATTTGTTGTATAAAAGCTTATTTTAATTTATCTTATGTGTTTCCTCAAATGGCAAAACTTACCGTAAAATAGGAGTAATATAAAAAAATACTAAAACACAATACAATTTCAGACTATACTCTATACTTTTATACAGCAAAATGTCCACAATTTCTAAAGCGTACCTTTCAATCCTTGCTCAACAAAGTTGATGGTAGGCGGTACATTAGAGAAAAGACTTGGACGCAGGGCCGGCTCACAACCAGTGGTTGGGGATTCAGATCCCAGAGAAGTCTTCCTTCGAATGCTCAGAGAGGTGCCAACACGACTTGACACTTCTGAAACATTCTGCGACGTGACATCAGAAGTGAAGCAAGACTCGGTAAAGCCACTACCACTGGTCATAGAACTCTTGGCTGGTTTATGTTTCTGAGCGCGTCTCTGACTGACCGGTGTATCACAACTTGCAGTATGTGTAGAGAGGCTAGTCCTTGTGCCTATAGATCATTCCATTATAAGTCATTATTAATATTAAATTTTAGTAAATTATATACTTAAGATTTAGTACTCTGACCTGAATGGTGAATCTACTGCAGTATTTAATTATTAATATGATATAATGTTAAATTGAATGTTTATTTTTAATCTTAAGAAGTGACTGCCTGCTATATTACGTCGTTTGATATTTATTGAACCAGCATTTAAACAATATGAGCACTTGTTGTTTAAAGGTAAGTCTTTCACTTCATTACTTTTTTTGCATTAATAAAATAATTTATAATTGATTTCACAGCATTGATTATGTAGTTTTTTGCTATCTTCATTGATAAGTAAATATTTATATAAATTATAAAATAGAAATTTAAGTAATATACAACACGGATTAAATTTAGCCATGGGATTACGGTAAATGCATCAACTACAGTGGCATTGAATTAAATGTTAAATTTAAAGTTTTATTTATTATTATTTAATTATTCTTAAAATAATTTTTGGATCAATACAAGATATTTAAACAAAATAATAATAATACTTGTTTAAACAAGTATTAATATTATTTATTTATTTATGAACGCTGGTGAATGCAGCATTTACTGAACAGCATTTATTTTTAGCAGCATTAACTGAACTACGAGTTAACCTGAAGATATTTAACTCATAGGTGGCACCTAAAATTAACTTTTCAGAAAACTTTACTTTCATAAAATAATGTATTTATTAATTCATCTCAAGTTAAAATCAAGCCAACTATTGAAATCCACATTCCTTTCTCAACACTTGGAGACTTTACAATGTAAACTTAAACCACGAGTTAACTCACAGGTGGTGATCAATGTGTTAAGACTTTAGGTGATAATAACAATTTAATATAAATATAAACAAATAAGAAATGAATAGAGAACTTGAAGGTTACCATCATCAGGTAAAGAAAATGTTGAAGAATCCTCCGACTCATCACCATTATCACGTTCATGAAATGCACTCAGATCTGATGTGTCACTGACATTGAAAAAAACAGTTATAATAAAGTAATCATTAATTATCATCATAATAATCATAATCATTGCAATCCTATACAATGTATAGGACAAAAATGATGTATACAATACATACTGAGTGAAACGCATACTTTTAATTGACCAAACCATGCAATAATATTTATAATAAAAATAAAGCATGATCATAAATACAATCCATTGCTATTATAAATAAAATCTTATTTGAGTTCCGATGACAGCCCATAACACATACTTACTCCAAACAATAACATGATAGTTATGATATTAAATATAATACAGATCGATTTATCACTAAATGACTAGAAACTTTATTCATGTATTGATAACTATTATGCAAAGCAAAAGAGAAAAAAGACAGTCGAACATTCAAACACAAAGAACATAAAGAAAAGTAAGAAAGAAATCAACATAAGAGATAAAGAATTGCAGAGAATTATAATGTTTAAAATCCTATCTAATCATACCATTATAAAACATTTCTACTTAAATTTATAAGCCACTTTAACAATACTCATATTTGAATATAAATTAAAATATTCAACAAAAGTTTCAGGAATAAAATAACTTTCACTAAGTTCAACAAGTTTTAAGCATGCAATTTCATAGATCTATTTATTTAATTGAAATAATTTTAATTTAAAAATGCAGCTGACATTCTACTGTACTCATAATCTTACTTATTTAACGATGAAATCCAATCACGCATTTAGCGCAGCACACACCACCGGTTAACCGTTATAATATATAAAACTAATCGCAAGCTGCAATAAACTGTCACGCGTCGTTGGTTCTATGATTAATTAAATCTTGCAAGATATGAGATTTTTGTTGAAACTTGATCTCAGCTCTTTTTTCTCTTAATAACCATAAGTAACAAATATGGAACTAAAACTGTAGAACACAATGTAACTTTCGGATTGAACATGAAGGAGAGAGAGTAAAAATCTTCATAAACATGATCATTTTATAAAGTATTCTTTCTATAATTGCAAACACTTATAGAATTACCCCTCTACAAGCAATATTTAAAAGAAGAGCTCAATTTTTACGAGAGAAGAAAACTATATTATTCTAAAAAAGAAAATCTAAAACCCTCCCAACAAACTTTGTATCTATGCCTTAATTGCTCGAATATATCGACAGGCGAAAAGCCTGTCGCACCACAGGCTTTTCGCCATCCCTGCCCTTTCCTTTTCTTCACCATTATAAATTTTAGTAAAATTAAGAATGGAATAATTAGTATTTTTGACCCATAACGCTGAAAGGCATTTAAAACTCACCTTTGTAATCTTCGTTCACTGCACTAAATTGTGAACGAAGTTTCTACGGCAAAAATGGTTTTGATTTTCGAAATCAATCAGCGTAAAAAACTGAGTAAGTATGTCAAATTTCATTAAAATCGATGCAGTGGTATCAAAATTATTTGGTTTTGAAAGTATGTTTTGTTAGATTTTCAGTTGTCTAGGTCAGTTCCCAAGGATAAAATTTCATGGAAACAACATGGAATGACAAAATGAACTAATATTTCATCCAATTTGAGTAGCCTTGATTCAATGGTACCATTGAGAACCCTTGGATCTATCTTAATAGCTTAATTATATCGAGTTACAGACAGACGAACTTAACCAATTATAATTATTATATTAGATAAAGTAATGTTCAAGTCTCATGTAACAAATATTAAATAAAAACTATGCCATATCATAGATAATTCTGCCAATTTATATCTTCTACAATTTATTAACAAAGTTAAAAAGCTAAAGTAAACATTGAATCTTTATCTTGTACAGTATTTCTTAATTCATAACAGTTGAAATTGACACAAAACTATATTATCTACTATTTCTTAGAGAAGGAAAAACATAATTATTTATAGAAAAAGTTTTAACTTAAGTTTATAATAAATCTAACTTACGACTCAGCATCATAATCATCATCTAACAAACTCTTCTTCTTCCTATTCTTTCCCCCAATCTCTTTCCCCCCAGTCTCTTTCCCCCCAGTCTCTTTCCCCCCAGTAGAATCATCTTTGCCCGAATCCTGATCACGCAATTTCGGTGATTTGCTTCTAGTCCTGCGAGCTGCCAACAATGCCACAGGTGGGGTGATGTTAGATCTAAGGTTGTGAACAAAACTTGCATTAATTCTCTGAGTCTGAGCACTCTTGCTAACAATTAGTGCAGGTGCACTCACTACAGCTGTTTTCTTAGACAAGGATGAGCCATCCTTCGTGATGTACATTAAGTTTCTCATGCCCATTGCTACAACCCTCCCGTCCTTACTCCTAGATGCAAGCTCTGTGATCCTTTGACAATTTGAAATGTCTGATGACATCTGTTTTGCAGTCAGTGTGTTGCGACCAGCATTGTTTGTGCTGTTTTTATTGTTTTCTAAAGGCTGCATGGGAACATCAGAATATCTTTCCATGTTAGATTGAGTTAAAATCTGAGATGTCTGCTGTTTTTGAAGTTCTGTACCAGGTGTAAACGTATATAGAAATTTGTTCTTAGCCAAATGACTATCCATGGCATAATGGAGAACTAAAGAAGGCACTTTTGAAGATTCATTAAAAACATTTCCAGTTATCTGACTATTGATTTTATCATTCGGTAAATTGGTCAATATTTGCTTCTTATCGAGGTTCGTCTCAAGTTTTAACTTTTCATATTGATCCTGAAGAGTATGAACAGAGCTTTGAAATGAGTGTTTAGAATTATACCATTGATCATTCGCATCATTCATGTTCTTCATCCAGGCATGAGGAAACTCTTCTGTCATACTTGGCGGCACAGATCTACCCTTAAAATTATTCCCTGATGATCCTTCTGAGGACGTCATACTGCTTTCATATGAGTTTGTATTCCTTCCTTTACATTGTCCATTATGGAGACCATTATCTTGTACATATGAATGATAGTCTGTTGTGGCTCCACTTGAATGGTCCTGGCCTTTCAGACCTATATCGTCATGATCTGCTTGCCTGTGACTAGCATGTAAACACTGGGTTACGTTTGAACCACAATAGCGACATCTCTGCACTGAACACGGTCTCCCATCAGACAATGTATTACTGACGTATAATAAAGCACTCTTTCTATCTAAATACTTTACATCAGATACTTTGGGTCTTGTAATGGTCGCTGACTTACAGTGTAAAGTTGCAAGCTGTGCCCGCAATGATCCCTGTGTTGTCAACCCTTGTCCCAAGTCTACAGATACTAACTGACTTTCTCTTGTGTACGTTGGTTTATATGATTCTTGATTATTATTGAGAGATTCCCTCTTGTTTGATATTCTATCGTATGATGGAGAGATGATGCTTGAATGTCGCATGAATGAGTTTTGTTGCAATGGTTCCTGCATTCTGTGATTAACAATTAAAGCTGAGCCGATATCTCGTCTGTACACATTCGATGACTTAGCATTAGGCAAGTTTAATATCAGTCCATTCTTACTGCCACTCAGTTCTTTATTAATATGATCACTAACTGCATTTGAATTATTTACCGGCTTTGAATACTGATCACTTGAATTATAGCGTTTCATGTTTGAAGCTGAAATACAGCTAGCAGTTTCATAGAGCTGCTGAGCTGTGAACGTCACTCCATTTGCCACAAAGTCTACATCGTTATTTGATTGATAACGAGGCTCACCTTGCTTGTATTGAGATGAGAACGTGTCATATTTTCTGCACTCGGCTTCATTGCCATATTTACTATTATTTATTCTTTTACATCCGCCTTCTTCGCTTGGTACAAACTCACTAACTCTGTCATTCATTGCATCACCGAATACTATCTGTTAAGTATATAGCTTACAATCATAAGCCCCGCCTCTTTCAACAGTGTATGTAATTGTTCTGCCCCGCCCCTTGGTGCCCCACAAGCCCCGCCCCTTGGTGCCCCACAAGCCCCGCCTCTTGCTGACCTAATTTTTTACTATTTCTATGTTTTATAGAGCAAGCGTGTTGTTATTTAAATCTGTTACCATGAACACACAGCTGTGGCATTGTTGTTGTTGTTGATATTCTTTTAGTACTATAATCATATTAGATCATTATAGTATAAAGAACTTCCTTAGCTCTTGACTAAGTGCATTCTGTATTATTTATAATTATTACTGATAACAGGTGGTAGATAATTTTAGTAGCTCTTCCGCATCTTGTGCTATGTGATTATCTGATGCATCATGATCGATTTAAGTGAGTCATTATTAAAATCGATCTTTGAATACACTTTTTCTACTCTAATGATAATTAGGAGTAAAGCTACAGAGAAATTGTAGTGGAGTGATGTTGCTATATTCGAATGCAGTCGAATCTCATAAACTTTGTATTTTTTTGTTTCACTTAACACATTTTATTTAGCATAATTAAATAATTAAGTAATACGCGAATTTATATTATATAATTAGGCCTACTTTTATCAGTAACAGAAATATCAAATTTGTTCAAATATAATACTTATATAACTTCTAATTATATACATTTATTTTATTTCTTGTAGCTTCCCGCAGCTCAGTACAAATAACAACGTACTTCATACTTCATTCTTTTATTTCGACCAACTTTGTAATTATGCTCAAATTGAAGGTTAAGTGCTGATGTTAAGATAGACCTACTATTTCTGGAGATCGAGCCTTACATTTCCTTAGACTTGTTGTAGACGTTAAAGTCCTTTCCTTCAATATACAATACAGTGCTTTGAAAGATCACATTTTTCTTTTAATACAAATCATAAATAACATAAATATGTCCACAGCAGTAGGATAATTAAAGATGTTAACAGATGAATAAATCATTTTATTACATATCGTTTTTTTACTACGATGTGACGATTATTGTAGCACAATTGACAAACATACGCATTCAATTTATTTCTGTTCTCTTCTATGAAATAAATTAAAAACAACTTTATAAAAGAGTAGCGGATAACTAGTTATGTAAATGAAATTTTTGATGTTTTAACTTTTCATGCATAATGTTATTAATTTAAAATTATTATGAAAGCAGCTTACAAGTTCGTAGTAAATATCTACCAACAAACTATACGAATTTATACCATACACATTAAATATAGATAAAAATAATATTTCAATTATCTGCAGATATGATGTTAAATTTATTCTGATAAAAATCATAAAAAAGCTTCATGTTATGTTAACAAAGTACTCCTAATCTGATGTTTTAGCAAATAATCAAGAGATGTAAGGAACGTCTCCAGATGGTGGAAACTGTATGTTTCGATGATCTTGCGCAACTGGACGAAGTGACATTGAGAAACTGTCAAAGAAAGCCACATCTTCATCTGTCACGGATCGACGCGCAGTTTTCAAAGCCTCTTCAAAATGTTTCGCAGAGATTTCCGAAACAGGCAAGATCACGTCACCATTTGATGTGTCCATTGCGTCATCTATAATTTGTGTTGAATTGGCCTGTTTGTTGATGCATTCCTTAATTGCTAGTCGGCAAGCATTCTTACAGATTCCAGCAAGATCAGCTCCACTGAACCCCTCCAAAGTATCGGCAAGCAGTTCCAGATTAACGTCAGCACTAACGGGAGACTTTCTAAGAGTGGCCTTAAGAACCTGAAGACGAGACTTCACGTCCGGTAGAGGAATATAAATCAGTTGATCTAGACGTCCTGGTCGCATCATAGCACGGTCGATGACATGAGGACGATTAGTCGCGCCAATTGTGAATACATCACCAGTAGAGGCCATACCATCCAACTCTAACAGCAATTGATTTAGTATACTGTCTCTTGCACCATGAAATTCATCTTTACCAGAACGACTGCGAGCAATGGAATCAATTTCGTCAAAGAAAAGTACGCACGGTGCAGCTGCTCTGGCTTTTTTAAAAATATCTCTAACATTTTGCTCCGATTCTCCTAACCACATCGTTATAAGCTGCGAACCATTAATGCAAATAAAATTCACGTTACTCTCTGTAGCAATGGCTTTGGCGAGCAAAGTCTTACCGCATCCAGGAGGTCCATAGAACAAGATCCCCATTGAAGGGGCTAATCCAAATGTATTAAACACATTTCGATGTTTTATTGGATCCTGAATCATTGCTTGAAGGTCTTGTGTTATTAAATCTAGGCCACCGATATCTGCCCAGGTTACGTTTGGAATCTCAACAATGGTTTCGCGCAGAATGCATGGGCCACATTTCTTTAAGGCTGTAAGAAAATTGTTCTGATTTACAGCCAGCGATTTAATGATAGCAGGATCGACCTCGTCATCATCCAAGTCAATTTGTTTAGTCTTTTCGACAAGCTGCTGACAGCCTGCCTCAAAGCACAATCCATAAAGATCTGCGCCGACATAACCATGCGTAGCTTCAGCAATCAGGTCGAGATCTACATCTCCATACAACGTCATTTTTTTAGTCTGGATTTTTAATATTTCTAATCTGCCGACGCGATCTGGAACGCCAAGATTAACTTCACAATCAAAGCGACCGCAGCGACGCAGTGCTTCGTCTATACTGTCTGGTCGATTTGTTGCTGCCATGACGATAACTTGACTTCTAGGTTTCATTCCATCAATTTCCGTCAACAGCTGCGCCACTGCTCTCTTATCATGCTCCGCGCGAGATTTCTCTCTTTTTGGTGCAATACTGTCGAATTCATCAAAAAAAATTATCGAAGGTTTAGTTTTTTCCGCGATCTTGAATACCTTTCTAATATTGGCTTCTGTACCTCCATACCACTTGCTCACGAACTCGGGTCCGTTTACGAAGTAGAAGGCTGCTCCTGTTTCACTGGCCACAGCCTTCGCGATTAACGTCTTACCTACGCCAGGAGGTCCGCATAGCAGAACACCTCGTGGTGCGCTTATACCGATGCTCTCAAAGAGTTCAGGTTTGATCAGAGGCAGCTCAACAATTTGTCTAATCTGTGACAGTTCTTTGGCATATCCTCCGATTTCAGTGTATCGCACCTCAGGGATGACTTCCACTTCGGATTCGCGAAGTAGAGGCTCTCCCCAGCACTGCACGTTCGTGTCTGAAGTAACAATACAGCATCGTTTATCAGGGTCCGTGTGAAGGATCTTGAATTCAATTGTATCGTTCTTTCCCTTAATTAAAAAGCTGTTTCCTCTCATTATTGGGCGACAGGCATCTTTGAAGTATGGCATCAAGTAACATGTGTTCAAATTTTCATGATTTTCGGGCAGTGTGTCTTCATAAGGCGATAAGTAGACATTGGCTCCTGATTGAATGGGTCCCTTTTTGAAGATGCTAATAACGTCTCCGTTTCGACATCCGAGATTCCTAATCGTGCATTGATTGATGTTAATCTCTTCAGGCTTCGTTCCGATAACACTGCTTACAACGCAGAGGGTTTGCTTCCTTCTTCTACCTCTCATCATCACTACATCACCCTCGATCAGGTTTAGCTTGAATACGGTTGCCGGATTTATCCAGATCATGGAGTTATCACACACGTTATTTTCTGCTATAATTAGTCGATTTGCTTTCGCGACGATGCCATCACTGTAAGAATTAGACATAAACAAAAGTTATATTGCAAAAATATTCCACAAATATCTATCAGATCATTTACAGTTAATAGTGTAACAATTCTAATCATTTAGCCTGTCGTTAAGATCGAGATATTTAAATTGTTTTTCTGTACACGACCTATAGACCATGTCATATCTTATTATTTATAGACTATAGTATTTTAAAATAAAATGATTATTACCCGGACATTTTCTTCAGTAATCAAAATCTCAGATAGGGCTTAAGTTTGGGCCTATTTTAACATTGATTAGGAAGACAATATTATAATTTTTGCAACTCAAAAGTACTATATGATGAAACGATTCTATATAAACGACTTGCTGGCCTGAAATTTGATGTTAAGATAATATAGTTTCTCTCAAATTATATCATTAAACGTCACAATGAGGCTTAGAGACTATGTCATAATGATTTATAATCTATGAAAAGATATTTTAGTAGGCCTAATTCTAATTAAGGAAAATAAATAGGCCTATATCTACTAATCACCCGGACACCGGAACAACACTGAGGGAGACTTGGCGAAGAAGGAGGCAGGGGGAGGGGGGCCAAAAGAATAATAGAGCAACATAACGAGAAAACAAAGTTAAGGTAACACATTTACAAAGAACTACAAATTAATTAATTACAAAAGAAAAGAAGGCAAAATCAGTAAAAAATGTCACCACCTATTTTTGTTGCAAAAATTGAGTTCCCAGAAAAGTTTCCTGAAAATGACATCTTTGTTGGAAACTCGGAAAATCACCCATTTTTATGATATCTCGCATTAACTCTGGGTACGCCACTGGTACCCCTTACCGAGCGTAGTCTCAAAATTAAGATATTCATAATACGATTATGGCTGCAGTATTATACGCATTGCAATATGCAAATTCGTGTAGGGGGTGTTGTAGCTGTTAAAACATTTAAAACAGGTGAAATAGGTTTTAGGTGTTAAAACACCCTCATAGGCTTATTAATCCTACTACTGTTGGGATAACCGAATCGACAGTATATAAATAATTCATTAATTGTTAATGTTCTGAGATTCTGGATTTCTTTCAGAATAGCTGCAGTGAGTAGTCTAATTTGAAAACCAATTACAGCTGACTTGTGAATGTCCAGGCCTATAATCATGCAGTCTTAATTAATTCATTGTTTAAATGTATTAAGTTCAATCAGCTATTGTCTCATCTTTTTTGTTACATCATGTTACAAATCTCCGTCGGAAACAAATGACGTTGTTAAACTTTGTTGCAAAACAACTGAAGTTTCTGATAGCAAGACACAATTAAGTGATTGCAAAACAGGAATCTTAGAGGATACTACAGCAATACAGAGACAAGCATAGTGTCAGGAAGTGTGTTAGATATGCCCACTACAGATGAAAAGTATTTAAAATAATAACAATAACACAGCGAATTATTTATAAAATGTCCATAAATATATGCAGATATGAACTTGACAATATAAAATTCAATTAACCGTTTGGGTCAAGATCCACTAAGGCCCGATCATTACAAAGATTAAAAATTTAATTGTTGATCTCTATAGAAATTGCAATCTAGTGATTCTGAAATTGCTATCTGTTGAATAGGCCTATATCACGTTGTGATAGGTCATTTCAGGGGAAGGGGGGGGGGGAGGGTGACAATCTAACAAAAGCGAAATTAATGTCCACTATGTCCTTATTTAAATGATAATAAACAATACAGTAGGCCATAAATGTAGCTAGAAATTCATTTGAGAAACACACCAGAAAAATTCCCAGTAACGGCTTGCATATAAGTCTGTAATTATAATACATTTCTTTTGTATATCGCCTGATACGAACGATAATTACCACTTAATTAATAATTAATTGATTTAATTGTGGTAGCAATATTATCAGGCTACCTCGATGACATTGCTCTTGGCGACACTATTGAGCGTCTTATTTGTCAAATTCATAAACTCGAAGCCTCTGACATCGCTGTGTCTGCGGGTCTGAGGTCCTCACAGATGGACATCATGGACTAGCTTGCAGACGTAGTGCTGGATGTCACAGACGTCACTCGTTCGCTAATGACGTGCTTGTGCAAGCGATACGATCAGCAGAGACTCACGCTGAGCTAGAGCCCTGCGGTCTTCTTCGCAATGATGGAAAGCGACCAGATGGAGCCACACTAGACCCGTGGCGTAATGGAAAGTATCTCGTGTGGGATTTCACCTGTCC